>PVJI01007386.1:0-78730 GCA_004026765.1 Micronycteris hirsuta | reverse complement strand
AAAATGAAGGTAGATATGAGTAATTTTCTTCTAGAAAATAATCACGTCCTATGGGGTGAAAAAAGAAACACATCCCAGTGCCTAGCAGGTCCCTTCCGCGGCCCCTGGCCTTACCAGGTGCCCACAGGCCCAGACAGGCGCTGGGGCAGGAGAGGAGGCGGGTGTCAGGCCTGGCTGAGGGGCACACAGACCCCGGGAGGAGGCGAGAGGGCGCGAGTGACAGAGGAGGATCCTTCCCCACTGGGCCGTTCTCATTAAAGTCAGCACACCTGCACCATCCGATCGCTCGAACGTTTGCTCACCACCCAACCTCCTTTGCCTGCTGCTTTGCCAAGTCCAGAAATGAGCACTCGTCACTGCGACCCCGGCTCAGGGTTGCTGTGGGGAACACTGCAGGCCGAGCCCTCCTTTGGGATCCGGGCTCCTGGAAGCTGGCGCTGCCTCCTCCCCTCCCCGCCATGGCAGAACCTCACCCTCCTCATGGCTCACAGGAGGTGGCCCTGCGTTGGCTGCTCCTGCTGCCAGACCCTGGGCATGTTATTTTCGCCCTCTCCTGCGCCTGGCCTTTTAGCTTAAGGACTCACTCTGTTCAGATGCCAGCCCTTCCCCCGGGCCTCAGAGCTGCTGGGGTCCCACAGAGATTAAAGCTAAATTGGGTGCCCTGACTGGTGTGGCTCAGTGAGGGGGCCAGGTGTTGTCCCGCACAGTGAAGGGTCGCCGGTTCGATTCCTGGTCAGGGCATGTGCCTGGGTTGTGGGTTTGATCCCCAGTCGGGGTGTGTGCAAGGGGAAACCGATTGATGTCTCCCTCCCTCTCTTTCTCTCTCTCTTCCCCTCTCTCTTAAAACAAATGCATAAAATCTTTAAAGCTAAACTGGGCTCCATCGTGGGCCACCCAAAGATGATGACGCTCCTTATGACCCAGTCCCATTCAGGGCATTCAGTGTGGTATCTCTGTCCCCTCCAGAGAACCCGAGATTCTGGGGATCCGGACCAAGTCTAGGGGAGCCAGGCTTTGTGCCTGGGCCTGCCTCATCTGCAAGACCCTGCTCTTCCCTCGTCGGGCACCCCAGTGTAGGTTCCCACTGGAACCCCCTCCCTCCTCGCTGGGCAGCAGACCCACTGAAGGAATTCTGAGGGGTACATCTAGGTTTCTTTTAGATCAGCCCCCGCTGCTAGCCCTGGTCAGAGAGACCTCGCTTGGTTTTGTCAAGGAGCATGAAGTTTCTAAACGGACTCCAGGAGAGGCACAGGTGCTTCGAGGCGGCCAGAGGTGGGAGAATTACTCCGTTCCGCCCCACACACTGGGTGGTCCTTGGAAGACGTGCTGAGCAGGTGGGCCTGGGTGCCGGGCAGCGGTGCTGTTACAGCCTTGCTTTAATCTGACCGTGAAAGGTGCGGCTCTGCCAGCAGTTCCAGATGTTTCTGGAGGGACCCAGAACGAGGAGCACCAGGTAGAAAGGAGGGGAGGAGGGGCACGGCCAGGTTCCATCCCAGTGTCTGATGGTGAGGGGGCAGCATGTCTGGGTGTGCGACCGGCAGAAACAGCTTTGAAGTAACAGCAGGTCCTCAGCTAAGAGGAGACAAAGTAGACATTAAGAGAACAACATAAAGGGGTGGGTGGATAGGTTTATTTTTGAAATCAAAACTCTCTGAAGTGGAGTTGTCATAGTTACCGGCTTGTTTTTACTTGTGTTCATGAGATCTGAAGGCCGCGGAATTAAAATCCCTCCCCCACCCCCCATGCAAGCGCGTGTCCGCGCTAAGGAACACCTGGGCAGCGCTCACCTGCGAGCCTCGCCCGCCACCCCCCCACCGCCCTCGGCCCTTCCTCGTCTCTCGGGGCTGCCTGGGCCTGTCCAGAGGAGCTCATGACCAGAGAGCTGGAATTACCTTGGCTTCCCCGGCCACACACACTCAGGATCACCGTGATAGACACCTCTACCGTGGCACGCCCATAAACAAGGCCTGCCTGTGCCTGACTTGGGTGCAGCCACCTTGCTCTCCATCCCCCAAACCATTTCTAAGTAGAGAAACTCGCCGGAGCATTTTACGAGCTTCTGGAGGCTGATGCCATGACTCACTTCTATAAGCAGGCATTCGTGATTGACCACGATGACAGAAAGCGAAAACGCTTTCTGCTTTACACGTTTTTAAGGCCTTAGATGAGGTGTAGACAGGCACCGGGCCTGGCTTTGTCCCTCAGTGACCGCTTTGCCCCAGACAAGCCCACTGCCCTCTCTGTTGCCACAGCCTCAGCTATGAACTGAAGAGGCTGGCCGGCATCAGCGTCCTGCCATTGTTGGGGACATGAGACACTCCTGGTGTGGGCTTGCGTTGGGGAAGCTGGAGTCCAGAAGAAGCCATCCCGAACTTAGTCCCACAGGAGACATGTGCAGAGCCACCGCCTGACAATTTGTGCACCTGGGGGGACATTCGAGGGATAATTTTATAGGACACTCTCAGTGCTGTGGCTGTACCAGGTGGTCCACGCTGAAGTGACCTCAGCAGAGAGAAGGCTGAATCAAGTGACGTACTTGCCCAAAGGACCTTAGCAGCCTTTCCAGATCCTCAGTTACGCAGAAATGGAGGGACTGTCTTTCCGAGTTGATCTTAATGCCAAGCTCCAATTCCCGACTTTTAATTCTTTCTCCCCAGGAAGACCCCGTGTTTGGAAGGGCTCCTGTCTGCCAGGCGAACTGCAGAATAAAATTGAACTGGCTCATCTTGGCTGATGGGAACTAATGCATGACTAATGGGGAGACTCGTAACCACAGGAAGGGATGTTGTGTTCACACCCCCGCCAGCCCCCCTGACGAGGAGGTTTCTCTGCGGGTCTCCATGTGCGTAAAATATTCTCTGCTTCGGTAGCCCACACGAGAAGCCTTTGGAGCAGACCCACAATTTGTCTTGTAAGAAAGATTACACTTGATCTTAGCCAAAAGGTCGAGAAGCGATGTAGGAAAGTTTAAGTAGAAGGTCGAAGGCCACGCTGTCCCGTAGATACAGGTGAAGTGTTTCTGCCATCTTAATTTATGACCTTCAGTGGCCGGTCAGAAGGCCGAATTCTGGGAGCGAGGAGAAAGTCTCGCCCAGGGGTCATTCATTTCGAAAGCTACTTCTGATCTGAATATGGCACACTCGACTATGTACAGAAAACCGGTGCCCAAAGACAAACTGATTTAGCGAAGTAAATTAAAACTGTCATCTTTTCAGAATTACCCAGATTAGTTTTACTCATGCCTCATTCTAGAAATCAGACCAGACCTAGAGACGAGTGACGGGTGAGTACTTTCCTGTTTTCCCCGGCCCCATGGAAGGACGCCGGGGCCCCTCCTGTTTTCTTGGTGAGGACGAGCGGAGCAGCCGTAGACCGCTGCACACGGGTTTTTATGGGGACGTTTTCGTTTTCAGTTCACTTAGGCAAGTACCTAAAAGAGTAACTGCTGGGCTGTAGGGTAAGGTTACGTTTGACTTTATGAGGAATTGCCGAACGGTCTTCTGAAGTGCTGCGCTAAGTCTGCGTCCCACCAGCGGCCAACGGGAGTTTGTGCCATCCCGGCCAGCGTTTGCTGCCGCCAGTCTCACGGGCGGCATCCGTCCCAACAGGTGCGCGGTGACGACGCACCGAAGCCTCAGTGTGCATTTCCCTGACAGCCGCGGATGCCGAGTGTCTCATCAAGTTCTCATGTGCCACCCATAAACCTTGGGAGAAGCGTCTATTCAGATGTTCTGCCTGTTTAAAAAATTTGGTTGGGCATTCTCTTGTTGAGTTTTAAGAGTTCCTTGTATGTTCTGGATAAAAGTCCTTTATCAAATATGTAATTTGCAAATATTTTCTTCCAGTCGGTGGCTTATTTTATTCTCTTACCAGTATTTTTTAAAGATTTTATTTCTTTTCAAAGAGAGGGGAAGGGAGGGAGAAACAGGGAGAGAAGCATCGACGTGTAAGAGAAACATCGATCTGTTGCCCCTTGCACGCGTCCCAACCAGAGTCCAGGTCTGCCACCTGGTCTGGGGCCCGACTGGGAATCGAACCAGCGGCCTTTCACTTTGTGGGATGATGCTCAACCAACTGAGCCATGCTGGTCACAGCAAAATAAAATATGTATTTTTAAAGGTATCCCACCATAATTACAGATTTGTCTGTTCCTCACTTTGGTTGCTATTGGGATTAAAAAATACTTTTCACACTCTACTTATAGCCAACATTTCACCACTTTAATTTAATTGTAATATAGAAACCTTACTCCTTCCTATAGGCTCCTTTAACCCCATGTGTATTTCAGCTTTTTAAAATGTGGATATTATATCTCTGTGCATCAGCACGCCATCAGCCGTTGTGTGTTTTACTTTCCTCTGCGTTTCAGGTTTTTGTACATTACACCTGCATCTGTCAGGACCTCATCAGACATCATACATTTTGCTTTTCTACCAACAAGCCTTATCTTAAGGAAAGAGAATATTCCGTTACGTTTATCCAGATAGTTACCATTTCTCTTCCTCTTCCCTCAAGTCTAATGTTCCAGATTCCTCCTGGTTTTATTTCCTTTTTCTCTGAAGAAGCGATTCTTTCTCTTCCTGTAGCGATTCTTTTAGTCCCGCCTCTCTTAGTTTTCCTTCAGATGAGAATGTCTTTCTATCACCTTCACTTCTGAATATTTTTGCTAGGTATAGAATTCTAGTTTGATCATTCTTTTCTTGCAGCACTTTAAAAGTGTTTCGTCACTTCCTTCTGACCTCACTGTGATGAGAAATCCATTGTAATTCAAGTCTTTGTTCCTCTGTAAGAAATATATCATCTTTTTTCTGCCTGCTCTCAGGATTCTTTGTCTTCAGCAAGTTTGATTATGAAGTGTTTGGGCAACTGGTTTGAAATTTTCTCAGCTTCTTGAATCTGTAGGTTTGTATCTTTCATCATACTTGGAATAATGTTAGCTATGATTTCTTCAAATACCTTTTCATCCATTTATGCTTTTCTCTCATTCTGGAGCCCCAATGACAAAGCCTTTTGTTATTGTCCTGTAGGTCCCTGAGGCTCAGTCCCTTTGTGTTTTCAATTTTCATCTCTGTTGCTCAGATTGGATCACTTCTATTGATCTGTCTTCAAGTTCACTGCCTCTTTTCACTCTGCTGCTAAATCCATTCAGTGTGGTTTTTAAAACTTTTTTGGTTATTTTTATTTCTAAACGTTTCATTTGGGCCCTGGCCAGATGGCTCAGTCAGTTGCAGTGTTGTTTTGTACACCAAAAGTTTGTGAGTTTGATTCCCATTCAGGGCACATATCTAGGCTGTGAGTTCCACCCCCAGGCAGAACATGTATGGGAGGTGGGGAGTGGCAAGATCGATGTTTCTCTCTCACCCACTGTTTCTTTCTTTTTTTCTCCCTAAAATCAATTTTTTTAAATCTTAAAAATTTTTCCTTTGGGCCCTGACTGGTGTGGCTCTGTGGGGTGGGTATCATCTCACAAACCAAAATATCACTGGTCCAATTAATTCCCGGTCAGGGCACGTGCCTGGGTTGTGGGCCAGGTCCCCAGCTGGGGACACGCGAGAGGCAACCAATCGACATTTATCTCGCACTTCAGTGTTTCTCTCCCTCTTTCTCCCTCCCTTCCCCTCTCTCTAAAAAATAAAAAAATCTTTAAAATAAATAAAATAAAAATTCCATTTGGCTCTTTATGTTTTCTAATTTTTACATTCTATTTTACTTTAATATTTCATTCTATTTTCATACTTTTCTATTTTAACATTTGTTTCAAAAGTTTTACATTCTATTGTAATACTTATTTTGAGTGTTAGTGATTGCTTGTTTTAGCATTTTTATGACACTTTAAAAGTCTTTGCCGCCCTGGCTGGTGTAGCTCAGTGGATTGAGCATGGGCTGGGAACCAAAGGGTCCCGGTTCAATTCCCAGTCAGGGCACATGCCTGGGTTGCGGGCCAGGTCCTCAGTGAAGGCCATGTGAGAGGCAACCATACATTGCTGTTTCTCTCCCTCTCTTTCTCCCTCCCTTCCCCTCTCTAAAAATAACTAAAAATAAATCTTTAAAAAAAAAAAAAGTCTTTGTCAAGTAATTCCAACACCGGTGTCATTTCCTTATGTATTATCTTTTCTCATGTGAGTTTTCGGTAGTTATATGTCCAGCCTTTTGGATCTTATCCAGTTTGAAAGTATTACATTATGAGACACCGTGTCTTGTTGAAGCCCAACAGAGAATATTGATACTTCTATTTTAGCGGCTGATTAGGTCCAGGCTGCAGCTTGGACTTGGGTTTCACGGCAGGTCAGGCCGAAAGCATCCGCAGTGCCGCTGGGATGTGCCGTGTGCGTCCGTCCTCCGGGGGTCGGTCTGGGGTCAGGGCAGAGGTTCGTCAGCTCCGGGCTCTGAGCGTGGGGTGTGCTGCTTGGGTCCGTTCCACGCGAGCGCAGGTTAAGGGCGAGCCTGGGAGTTCACCAACAGTTTTACGGGGTTGCTTTCTCAAGGTCTTCCTGATTCATTGTCTTCCTCATACCTTCTGGTTCCCTGGATCTCCCGTTTTCTGCCTGGCCGTAAACTGCTTGCTTCCACGACTGTCAAGTCTGGTCCCAGCACTGGGAGAACAGAGAGAAAAAGAGTCCGGGCTGCAGCCTCCTTTTGCTGGGTGCTGTGGCCGCCGCTGTCGTCACGGCCTCCCGGGGCCTGGGGCAGAGAGAACTGAGGACACAGGATGACAAGTTCCTAAGGGGTTTCTTCTGTTCTCTCGGAGCTTTTCGGGCTTTCCTTTCCCATTCCTCATGCCTGGCTTCGCTGGGAGGTCTCTCTGCTGCCCCACAGTCCTCTCACTTCTGGGGTTTGGATTTCTTGGGTGCAGCTAGGTTATCCTGGAAGGAAAGCAGCGGTAAATTCGCCACCACACTGGGGGGGCTTTGAAATCAGTGGCCGTCCCCAGGCCGCCTGTTGCCATTGGCCCTTTGCTCTCGAAGTGCCGTGCTGTGTATTCTGTTCAGGTTTTATATTTGCATTCAGAGGCAGAGGCTGGGGGCGGGGGGGTGTTTTCTTGTGCTTACCCAGAACTAGAGCCTCTGACTGATATTATTTAAATTGTTTATTTTCTAATTAACTCATCTTTATATGAAGGGAAACAGTTGGTGTTCATAAGAGTTCCGTTAAATGGCCAAATCACATAGTTGTCAATCAATTCCTTTGACTTCATCTGTGCCTACATTTATGTCAGTTTCACAGGATGCTGTTTCGGTCCCTTCCTTTGATCACGTGATTCTCACTCTCATTTCTATTCGCACCTTCTAACTAGCCTTGGGAGTGAACGTAGTCTTATCATTTCTTTGCAACCTGTGGGGTGACACTTTTGGAGCACAGCCTCTGGCAGGGCCGGTCGGGGCAGTGGGTCTGGCTGTAGCTCAACGGACCTGTACGAGGCACAGTTCTGAGCAAAACCAGGTGGGCATCCTTGGTGAGGGGCCCTTCCGGACAAGGCAGTGCTTACTTCAGCCATGACTGAGCTGAAGCTGACACTTTGAAACGGCAGTGTTTCACGCTCGCTCAGTTGGGTGTGATTTCAGAACACATTTACACGCAGCTCTTTTAAGACGCAGATCTTTGCAGAAAGCGCCCCTGATGCAGCCGAGCTGGAAGTGGGGCCGTGAAGGTGCACGTTCATTCAGGTTTTATGCAGAAGTTTAACTGCCCCTGTGACCTTCCTGTCACTGTCACTAAGAAGCGTTCAGCCTCTTCTTGAGAGCTGGGGAGTGGATAATCCAGTCTGGGTTGCTGTGAGCAATTGGAAGGAACACTTTTTCTTTTTATAAATTTTATTTATTTTTAGAGAGAGAGGAAGGGAGGGAGAAAGATGGAGAGAAACATCACACACCCCCTACTGGGGACCTGGCCTGCAACCCAGGCATGTGCCCTGACTGGGAATTGAACCGATGACCCTTTGGTTCGCAGGCCGGCACTCAATCCACTGAGCCACACCAGCCAGGGCAGAAGGAACACTTTGGAGTAATGGGATCAACTGAGGCCAGCCTGGTTCCAGGCTCCTGGTGGGAATAGGGTCAGGGCCCCTGCATCGCGCTGTGGGGGCCCCTCAATCTGTGAGGAAGCACACAGGAGACTGCAGAACCTTGTGAAAATTAGGTGTCACAGAAGCGTTTATTGCAAACTATTTTTTAAATAAGCATCAGAGATAAAAAATAAAAACAAGACACGAGTGGTGAGTTAAGAGAAGCAGGTGCAATCCTAGAATCAAGGTTCATTCCTGAAGTAGCAGACCCTTGGGAGCTGGGCTCAGCCGGCTCCCATCCCGTCCCTTCGGCCCGAGTTTCCGGTTCTGCCAGCAGGTGCTGCAGAGTCGGGCCATCCGTGTGTTCTTTCTGTTCCTCTCGGGGTCAGCAGGGGCACGCTTCCCAGGGCACCTGGGGCAGGGCTGGGGGTGACCTGTTTGGCTACTGTCGCCGGGCACCTACCATCAGGATTCTTCCACCCATATGAGGGGTCGCGTTGGGCTCGGAGCCCCAAGGACACAGGGGCCCGGCACTGACCTGACCTCAGGAAGAGTCACACACTAGCAATTTGCTTTAACTGGAAAGTTCAGACTGGCAGGACACAAACCCTCCTGCGGGATCCACGGGAGGCGCCCGCCCTGCTGGCACATCCCCAGCCCCAAGTGACTCCCTTGTGCTCACCCTGTCTGCCCCCTCCCCATGGTCAGCCACGTGCTGTGGGGCGGGGCTGGGGGGCATGCTCCCCGAGGCCGCAGGTAGCCCGGACTCAGGGTGCCCATCCAATGGGACGAGTCAGGGATGAGCCAGCCAACACTTCCTGTCCCCTTGCTTACAGGTCACTGCCAGTGAGAAGCACTTGGAGAGCCTCAGGAACGCCGGCAGCCTCCTGCGGGCTCTGGAGCTGCTGGCCCAGGCAGGCAGGTGAGTGGGCGCGGGAGGGCCAGCAGCCCACAGGGCGCAGCAACACTCTTGCTCGTTCTTTTCTCGCCTCCTGTCCCCAACCACCGCATTCCACCTACACACCAGGGACCACCCTGAGATCCCTCTCAGCTTGGGATGCATGCTCTGTGCCTCCACCCCCTGGGATCCCCACTGTGCAGATGAGGGGGTTCAACAGGAGGGAGAAAAGCAGAATTTCTTAGCCCTGGTGGGGAGGGCAATAGTCCCATCCCTAGGGGCTAGAGAGGAGGAGGGGATGGATTGTGACCAGGCGGGAGGGGACGCAGGCAGGAGACGTCCTTCATGAGGAAGGCAGGACCCAGCCTGTACGCAGACGCCCCCTCAGCAGCTGGGGCCAGAGGCATCATTACTGCTGCCTTGCAGAGGGCGGGGGGCTCTGGAAAGGCCGGGGTCACAGCCCACAGCTCAGCCTGCCCTGCCTCACCGGACTGCCTTCCTCGGCCAGGTCTTCAGAGGGAAAACTTGGAACCTGCAGAGCAGGCTGCATGGCATTCAACCTCCCCAGAACTCAGCTGTAGAGTGCATAGAACATTCCAGAACCTAGGGGCACAGACCAGGACAGCACTGTCACCCAGGAGTGTCACACTGGCGTCCGTGCAGAGAGGGCTTGTCCACAGTGGCGCACCCTGCACCCCTGAACTTGAGAGGTGGCGGCAGGTGGGGAGGAGGTGGAGTTTACAGTCTCAGTCTGTTTAAGTGTTAGTGCCGAGTGACCAAAGACGAACCTCAGGGGACAGAGAAAGCTGTTCCCAGGTGTCCATGCTTCCACCAGCTGGTGCTGATGGCTCACTGCATGTGACAGCACCAGAGCCTGGCGTAGGGGGTGGGGGTGGGTTTGATTAGTGACTCAGTGAAGGCAGTAACCCCTCCTCCCTCAGGCCATTGTCCCCAGAGCCTAGGGAGGTGGCCAGGTCGTGGTGGCCACAGTCCAGAGCCCCAGCTGTGCCTGGCCTCCACCGGGCATGCAAGACCTGGAGGGGGCCTGTCATGTCCTGGTGGTTTTCAGAACCACAGGGACCTGTGTGATCTGCTCCCGGGTGTTTCGGGACGGGTATTACTTTGAAGAGAAATAATTTGAGGTGGAGGGAGGCACTGCTGAGAAGCTGAGTCTATGGTGGAGGCAGAGCCCACCCTTTTTCCACTGAATCCTGGGTTGGGTGGGGGAGGGGGACACCACCTCGTGGCCTGTCCACCCCTCCTTCTTCAGGTTAAACCAAAGTAGGTTCCCATCGGAGGGACAGGCTCTGATGGGACTGGCCCTCCTCCTCACCTGCCCAGCCCCGAGGTGGAAGGTGGGAAGGGACAGTGAGCCCTGGGCTGCACCACAGCCCCTCTGCTAGGCTGCTTTGTGAGGAGCGCAGGAAGGCCGTCCCTGGGGGATCCTGCCTTGTGCAGCCAGCTCGTGCCCCAGAGGAGTTAGTGGGTGGTTCTGGGGAGCTCTTCCTCTCCATCTGGCCCCGGGGGGAAGGGGTACGGGGCAGGGGGGTGCTCCTCACCTAGCAGGGCCTCCGCCTGCCTTCTGGCCAAAGCCTGCACCTCCCCATGAGGCACCAGTTTGGGGGAGCTGGGCCCACACCGGGATGGAACACGTCAAACAAGGCCCAGTGCCCCATGAGGCCCCTGCACCCACCCCCAGCACTCCAGCTACTAACACAGCTGCACCAGGCACGTCTTGTGTTGGATGGGGACTGCTGCTACGGAGCCCTCAAAGGCTTTGTTCAGATGGGAGAGGAAGAGATGGTGTCCCAGCGCTGACCGAGAATGAGCGCGTGGCAGTGTTCTGGGTCCCCACGCGGCTGTGCCAGAGGGAGCTGTGCCCTCTGCATCCCTGGGCCTTCCGGGGCGGCTCTGGCAGCCAGGGTAGGCCGCCCAACTCCACCAGACCGGCCTGGAGTCGGCGCGTGCCCCTGTCCCTTGGGACCCGAGGTGCACAGCGCAGGAATGCGTCTCCGTCCCGACGGCAGCCCTGTCCCGCTCCGCCCCCCCACATGCAGCACCTCACCCCTGGTTGTGTGACAGCAGCTCTGTCTCTGTGTAGTCAGGGCTATGCCTCGAGCTAATTTTATATTCGGAGGCACGCTGCTGTGTGGCATTCTTCTCTGCTAACAGAGCCCAGGTTTAAATGGCTCAATTTGCTCTGGTAACAAAGTTTCCATTTTAAGCTCTTAATTGCACATCCACACCTAGGAGAACAAGAAACCCAAAGCTCCGGCTGATTGGCCAAGAAGTGGCAACGTGGAACAAGAGTCAGCGTGTGGAGCGGGTCTGGGATCTCTGGCATTTGGTCCAAGTCAGCTGCAGGCAGGCGCCGGGAAAGCCCCTGGCGAGGCGCTGGGAGGCCCGGGCAGGGTCTGGCTGCTGTGTGCCTGACTTCCTCACTGCCTAGCGTCAGCACACCTGGCCAAGGTGGTCGGCCAGGAGCTCCAGTCCTGCCCGGGGACACTGGTGGGGCCGGCGCTGGGCCCCCCGGGGCTGTGGGCGCGGTTCTCACGCGAAGCCTGAGAAGTTTCTGCTGCTCACCGCGCTGCAGAGGGCTGGCCCTGGAAGCAGCTGGTCTGCCAGCTGCCAACCCCTTGGAAAGAGGCGGCCCTTCACCTGGCTTTGCTTTTTCTTGCAGTTCACCGGCCGACAGTGCCGTGGCTTCCTTGGCCCTGGAGATCCTCCAAGCTGTCGGACACTAGGCAAGAAGGCACTGGACGTAAGCCCGCCCTGCGGCTCCACAGGCCAGGTCAGCTCCCAAACACACGCACCACCCACAGGTGTATCTGGACCTAATAAAGTCAGCTGACGCCAGAACCTTCTGGCTGAGGTGCTCTCACTAACTCTGGGCCCTAGAAACCGGACTTGGGCAGGGCTCCTCAGTTCTGTGGGACACATTGGGAACCCCAGGTTTGCGAGCTGTTCTCAGAAGGTCCTTTTCCTCTGTGTTGGCTGCTGCCCCCTCCTGCAGCTGGCACTGTCTGCCCTAGAGAGGGGAGAAGCCGCTGTCCCCAGCCTGCCTGGTCTAAGTTCCTCTCCGCGTCTCTCCCCACCTCTCCTTGGCACAGCTCCAGGGCCAGACTTTGGGAGGTTCAACCTTGTCTCCCCCCTTTTACCTGAATGGCTTTTCTTCACGTCAGGGACAAACTGGCTCCAAGAACCCACTAACTAGCACAGGTAGCTAGGAGTTTGCCTGAAAAAATACAAATGCCCCAGGGACGCTGGCTTCCTTGAGGGTCAGGTGGATGGAATCAAGGTAGAACCAAGACCTCCCCATCACCCCTGTACCCTTGACACCCGTTCGGCTTCCTCCTGTCCCCTCACACGTGTGCCCCTGGAGCCTCCTATGTGAATGGGACCCGTGAGAATGTTTGGTGGGCAGTGCAGAGGTGTTGGACAACGTACTGGGGAATCTGAACCAGCCAGTAGCTTGGGTCTGGGACAGCTCGGACCAGGCCAGCAAGGTGAGGCCGCCCCTCGTCTCTGGGGCCTTGGTTGGATCAAAATAGCCGCCAGCCCTCTGCCTGCCGTGGGTCTTGCTTCTCTCAGAGGGCTTGCCCCTCATCACCGCCGCCCCAAGCCTAGACGGGACTGTCCCATGCAGAACGGGTGGGGCAGGCCAGAGTGGTAGCCACGTGGGCACACAGGGGCCCATCTGTTGCATCATGGGAAGCTGTCACCAAGAGCCCCACTTGGCCAGTGATCTGGGTCGCTTGCCAAGTTCCATTTGACTTTATAGTGAAAACAGCAGCTTGGCACCCGACTCTATGTAAGGCATATATGTCAGTTTCCTTGTTTAACCCCCCCACCCCCCAATGCAGGCTTTCTAGGCTTCTCAGAAGAGGAAGCTGGGGCTCAGCCAGTCCACTGCTCGGCTGACCTCAGCCCTCTGACTCGACAGCCCCGAGTCCCCCAGTGGGGTATCCAGAGCTGCAGCTGTAAATAGCTGGGGTGTAAGACGGTGACCCACCGGGCCAGCAGGCAGTTTCATTTGATTCTGCACAGCCTACTTACTGCCCACAGTGAGGCCGCTGCACGCCAGGTCCTGCTGGGCTGTGTACCCGTGTGGCCCCGGCTGGGCCGGATTTGCCTGTGCTCCTGGCGGTGGGGTGTGGGAGGGTAGTTAGCCGATGGAGCAGCCAGAAGCCTGGTCTTTAGCTCCAACTGCTTTGCCTCCTGCGTCCAGGTAACAGGCACAGGTCTGCTGTTTCCCAGAAAAGCTGCCCCCCAACCCCGCCTTGATTCAGTTCCTGGCGTCCTCAGCGAAGGTATTTCAGAGCATTGGGAGATTTCCCCTTTACCACTGAGCAGGGAGCGTCTTTGCTGTTTAAACAGCTTGGCTTGAAGGTTCCCAAGTCTTTTTGCTGAGTTGACCACTCCTGGCCTTGAGCCCCACAACCCTGCGTGTTTGAGGAAAGGCCTGAGTGGGCAAGGGGCAAAGAAATGGAGGCCGCGGACAGGGCTATTGTCTTGCCCAGAGTGCTCAGCCCAGGGTGCCAGGGCACTAAAGCTTGCCCATGCCAAGCCTTGTACCCTGCTCTGAGGCCATGTCCTCCTGGGACCCCTTCCGTCACCCTCACAAGGTGCCACACGGAGCAGCAGCGCTGGTGTACCGAGCCAGAGGGAGGCAACCCCTTCCCTCCTTCCCCGTGGGAGAGGCCCCACAAACTCGCAGTTGGCTTCCTGGGCAGCTTCAGTTCTGAGGCAAGAGCGGGCCCCTCAGGCTCTGGCAGTGGTAAGGGGTCCAGACCCAGGCCCTTCCCACCTTGGCCTGCTGAGCTTCAGCTGTTTGCTCCCCAATTGGCTGAGCCTCCCAGGGACGCAGCGTCACTGAAGCCGCTGAAGTTAGCGGGCAGAGGCGGCAGCCGAGAGCACTGGTGGCAGGAGAGTAGCCACAGAGGGTCACCTCCTCCCCCCACCCCGACACAACAGGCCCAGGGCCTCAGGACCCTGCCTTAACTTCCAGCCTGAAGGTAGGTACCCAGTGAACTGTCCCTGTGAAGGACAATTTCGGAGACTTTGGTTACGGGTGGTCTGACAGGAACTGACTCATCTGGGGCAGGAAGGAAGTGGGTCCACTTGATGCATGTACTGTCTGGTGGTCCAGCTCCTGGCCTCTCACCACCATGCGGTTCCCAGGCCAGCTCTGGGAACGCACAGCAGGCGTCACCTGTGGTGGCTCAGGCTCTCCCCCAAGGAGGGTGACGGGAGAACTGGGTCTCTTCTGCCTCCATGTGAGGCAAGCAGCCCTCTCCCGCCCTCCCCTAGCAGAAGAGGACGACGTAGACGTGACTCGGATACGTGGATGGACGTGTAGGGTCCAGGCAGGAGGCCCGTCAGTTTCGGGCTTCGGTGGGGCCGAGAGGAGGGGAGTGTGGGGACAAAGAGCAGGAGGCCACAGCCCAGAACTGGGACGGGGAGGGGCGGCATGCTGAGCGACCCGGGAGACTGGAGGTTGCTGTGCAGGGGGTCAGGGAGGCCTATATCAGGCTCTCAAGTGCACTGCAGTCTGGGGTAGGGCGAGGGAGTGGATGCCACACAGGACTCTGCGCAGGAGTGGTAAGAAAGGAAGCACCTCCTTTTCAGCCCCACCCCCACCACTCTGCAAGGGCCTTTGGGGGTGATTTACTTGGCACGAAAGGCTAGCTAGATTCTCACCTGCCAGAACAAAAAAAAACTGCAGTTCATCTACTCAGCTCTTTGCTTTTAAACCAAACAGCACAACTGAGATCTTGTTTTTATTACAGTAATCAAAACAAGAATTAAAAGCTTATTTATCTCAAGATCTTTCACTATCAAGGATTCAAATAAGCAGATCAAAGCCTCCTATTTAGAACATCTACTTCAACGTGAAAAAGCTTATTTAGTTCTTCCCCTCAGTGGGGGTCACTACCATGGAATCAAACGTCCTTTGCACCTCCATCCCTAGGTAACCACCTTCCTGATTTTTGTAATAACCTAGTAACTTCCTTGCTTCTCAGTTTTACCATCCATCCATCATCTCCTTAAAACAATTTGCCCCTTCCTGGATCAGTGAAGCCCTACAGTATGCGTTTAGGACTGCCTTCTGCACACTACTGTGTTTGAGACAGAGCCCAGCTGCTGTGTGACTGCGGTACGGCCACTCCCTTGTCAATGAAGTGACACTGGACCCCTGGGCTTCTGGTGGGGGCCATCACAGTGCCCACCACACCATACAGACCTTGAGGCAAAGAAGAAATCGTTAAGACTGACGTTGCTTTTATTTAAAATGGTCAGTTTGTTGGTCACAGATTTTTTCTTGCATTAGTTTTAATTTTACCCAATAGCTGCCCACAGCAAACCAGACACAGCCCTCCTTGAGCATGGATACTTTTTAAGGCCAAAACACACGTCTCACAGGTCCACTGACTCTGCCCTGGGGCGAGCGTGTGTGAGGCCTCCCACCGGGCTGACGGGCTCGCCTGGCTGCGAGTGGAAGGCGGCCCATTCTGGGTCTGACTGCGTGCAGATAAACATCTGCAGTTAAACCATTTTAATTATGAGTTCAAAGCGGAGCTGAAGGAATTCCCCTCTCCCAATGAGTCACACTTATGTGAAGGTGCTTCAGTTACTAACCCAGGTAGTTAATTCTTCATTATTACCTTAATGTAATGACTTTGGGTGGGTGGTGCCTATTTGGCTTTCAGTTTTGCTGTGTAGCCTGGAGACTTAGATGCCTTTGAACTACGGCAGCCTGAGGTCACTAGGGTAAGACTATAACCTGAGCGCAGCAAGAGGCCAGGCTCAAGGAGTCTCGGCCATAGGCTCTACACAGAGTCCTTCGGGTGGAGACGAAAAAGCCCCTCCCTCTCACAACAACCTCAGAATCCACCAGCGTTCGCGGCTGAAACAGCTTCTGGTGCCATTCAGTCCAGGGGCAAGTGCTAGAGAAAGCTGGCTAGCGATCCCACCTGGAAGTAAGGCCCTATCGTTTACAACTTAAATTAGCTCACCGTGTATGTGAATATGCTTATAACCTTCACAGTCCATTTACTAACAAGGAAAATAAGGTGACACAATCGAATGAATTAAAAGTTTAATTTGGAACCATTTTTTATAACTGCATTTTCTCTTGAAGCGCCATATCACAGCAGGTCAGAACAACTTTGGGGTAAAAGGCAGCTGGTAAACTGTCCAGAACAAGGCTCCAAGTAACACCTCTTACCGATGCACCCCACCCACACATATCCCAAATAGAGTTTTCGATCAAAAACATGAAATAGATCCACCTGCTTATTTTAAGCATATTAAAAAGGAAACTAATTGGACCATTTCTATTTGTCTATTTTATACAAAAAGGCTACACAATGTTACACTTTATTCAGATTACAATTAGAGTGATTATGAATTAGTGTTCTACACCATTACTCAATTCTTAAAAATTAGAAATTGCTGTAGCAGTATTCACTATAACTTAACACTACAAGACTTAAAAAACTAACAGTTACTGCAAAAAAAATTAAAGAGCTACTTCAAAGCAAGCAAAGTCAGTACCATTACAGATAATTAAAAAAAATTTTAACAAGCAAGGCTAGAGTTTGATAAATTCCATCTTGTGATCCATTCGTGTGCATTCTTCACTTCTTGAGTCACTCCCAAAATCCATTTGTATTGTTACTCCTCGACCAAAAAGGACCAGAACAAAAAGTTTACTTCAATTGTTCCCATAGGAAACTCAACTTGGTTAGTGTGTCAGGCACTTTCTGAGATACCAGCCCACCCCTCGAGCCCTCTCAGCAACTCTACAGGCCAATCACAACGCAAGTTCAGACAATACAGCTGTGTAAAGAGAGAAAGGCTGCTATTAATGTTTAAAACAGCAAATGTTATTCATTTGAGTATTAAGCTGCAAAAGCTGTGGCAAAAAACATTAAAGTTAATAACTTCCACACATGACAACGTAACAACCAGAAATCTGAGAACATTCAAATGTTCTAAGACATCTCCTTTCAAAGTGTGTATCTGTTCTCGTGGCAGATTTACAAACAGGCCTAAACCACTCCCACCCTACCAACCAAGTCTCTCTGAAGTTCTGTAGGCAGAGTAAAAGTATTTTACCCAAACTGGCTTTTTAAACTTCTTACCTAAAGGATGATTTACAGGTCAGTATCAAACCAGGCCAGCTGATTGCTGTCCCCTGGAGGCAGCCCATCCATGAGGTCCTGGGCGTGCCCCAGATCTGGCAGCCCATCGACTGGATAGTCAGCACCAGGGTGGTGGCCACCCATCTCATGCTCCATCATGGGGTCCATACCCAAGGCATCCTGGCCGTACCCACCGGAGTGAAAAGAGCGATAGCTGGGATCTAGAAGGGTCAGGGTGGAGATGAGACGGGCGGGGGGTAAGAGGAGAAAGACAAAGTTACCACTGAGGTTAGGGGCGCCGAATGACTGTGTACTTGTCAGGAAGCACTGCTCTCTAGCCTCTCCAACTTCTAGCGTTCTTCAGCCGAGTAATTATCCAAGGCCAGGCCACCCACGAGGCTATAACATCTGTTTCCACAGAACGCAGACATGCAGATTCTAGTGACACCATCAGTTTACCCTGAACACTCTGCGTTTACCCAGGCAGAGACCAAGTTCCTCAGGATGAACAGCAGCAACCTACTGTGTATGACCACTCGGGCATCAAGAGGGCACAGGGAGGCCCTGACTGGTGTGGCTCAGAGGGTTTGGCATTGTCCTGCAAACCTAAGGGTCACCAGTTCGACTGCCCGACAGGGCGTATGCCTGGGTTGCAGACTTGGTCCCCAGGTGGGGGACATACACAAGGCAACCAACTGACGTTTCTCCCTCACATCAATGTTTCTCTCCCTGTCCTGCTCCCTCCCCTCCTTCTAAAAATACTTTTATACAAGTCATGGGCAGGAGATGAAGGCAGGAACAGGAAGTCTGGCAGATGTAATCTAGCTGTTGGAAAGTCTAGGTGACAGCCACAGAAGTACTGAGAAAGCAGTTTTTTGTTGAAACATTTACATGTTTTATCTTAAGGGCTGACATCTGTTAAGTCTGTCAAGGTACGAAGCTCTGGGCTTCGGAAGGTTACCCCACGATCCACCTCCACTACGTCACCGAGACTTCAGTTAGTTGTTCAGAGAACCGTGACAATACAACTGTGTAAATGCGCACCCCAGACACGAGAGGACGTAAGTTTCCCCAACTCCCATTTCCTAGGTGGGTTGTAGACCCAGGTATTGTGGCTTCTCTGGCAAAAATTAAAAAAAAAAAAAAAAAAAAATTTAATAAAAGAATAAAAAGCCAGGCGACTTCTCACATCCTGTGATGCAAGGGCCCAGCAGCAGCGACATGTATTTGCTGGAGCGATCCTGTGGTTTGCCCAGTGTGTGGCTCAGAACTCCCTGTGCTCCATTAAAGACACTGTCGCTGACTCTGGGACTCGAGAACTGACTTGAATTGCTGCCACGACTTTGCTGCCAACACTGGCTTCCTAGATAAGCAAAGCAGCTCTTCTGATAAAGCTTGGGAACTGCAGCTTGATCTAGAGTTAATGGAGAAATATGAGACACGTACCATCCTGGCGATATCCAAGTGGTTCTCCCTGGGCACCAATATCAAGTCCAAGATCAGCAGTCTACATAAACAGGTACAAGGCAAGGAAACAAGTGAAAATTCTCAACTTAAAGTACACTCTCTCAACCAGTACTGAGATACTTCATACGGAATTACTTCAAAACACAGAAGTATGTAATACTTAAAACTCCTCCCCCCTCATAGAATAACCGCCGACAACCAGGAGTGTTTTCCCACTGACACAGTAGTTTAAAGATTCACCAATTTATCCTTTTAACAAGTAGATATTAATGACTTTGTGCCAGGCACTGTTCTAGGTACCAGAGATACAACAGTCCACAAAATAGGCCGAGTTCCCCCACCCCCCGCCGACACCAGGACCGTGAGAGGAAAGGACTTTTAGCCCACGCGAGATTGTGACTAACTGGGAGGAAATGATGGCAGGAACAGGCTTGGGGGAGGGGGCGGGTGGGGAAGTTCAGAGTTCAGTTTGAACATATTAAGATTGCCTGTTCAAAACCCAACTAACACATTATTCACTGGCCATTTTTTTCAACTAACTATATGTACGTGTGTGTGTATGTATATATATATAATAAAAACTATATAGTTATATGTGTGTGTGTATATATAGTTACATATAAATAACTATATCTCTTTCCATTCATCCAGCAAGTGTATAACACATTATATATCGCTATGTACCCTAACTGAAGGGTCAAATGTTTCAGAGTAACTGTACTGAGGAAAAATATAAAAATGTATAGAAATTCAAGTATAGAACTTGAAAAAACATTCATCCAGACCGGTAGGAGGGGCAGAGATGGGCAGTGGCAAGGCAGTGGACCGGGTGGTCCCATATTCGTGTGCAGATAAGCCGGGGGGACAACTGGGGAGCAACCCAGGGTTCCAGAGTGGGGAAATACAGCCGCAAAATCTCTGGCTATAAAAAACCTGTGAGGGTCCCAGCCTCACAGCAGAGTTCGCTGGAGAGACCCATGGGGTCCTAGAACATACACAAACCCACCCACGAAGGAAGTAGCACCAGTAGGGCCCAATTTGCTTGTGAATAGCAGGGAAAGTGACCGAAAGCAGGGCAAGAACGGAGCAAGCAGCACTGTTCCCTCTCTGACCCCTCCCCCACACAGTGCCACAACACAGAGTTCAAAACACTGATAATCAGGGAGACAGAGGAAGAAGTGAAGGCCATGCAAAGTGAAATAAAGATTAAAAAATACAGGGAACCAACAATGAAGGGAAGGAACCTGGGACTCAAATCACAATTTGGAGCAAAAGGAAGAAACAAACTTTAAACAGGAACAGAATGAAGAAACAAGAATTCAAAGAAATGAAGAGAGGCTTAGGAACCTCCAGGACATTAAATGTTCCAACATCTGAATCACAGGGTGTCTGAAGAAGAGAAAGAGCAAGAAATTGAAAACTTTATTTGAAAAAACAATGAAGGAGAACTTCCCCAATCTGGTCAAGGAAATGGACTTCCAGGAAGCTCAGAGAGCCCCAAAGAAGTTGGACCCAAAGAGGAACACACCAAGGCACATCATAATTACATTACCCAAGATGAAAGATAAGAGGAGAATCTGAAAAGGAGTAAGAGGAAAGGAGACAGTTACCTACAAAGGAGTTCCCATAAGACTGTCAGCTGATTTCTTAAAAGAAACCTTGCAGGCAAGAAGGGGCTGGAAAGAAGTATTCAAAGTCATGAAAGGCAAGGACCTCCATCCAAGATTACTCTATCCAGCAAAGCTATCATGTAGAATGGAAGGGCAGATGCAGCACTTCCCAGATAAGGTCAAGTTAAAGGAGTTCATCATTACCAAGCCCTTATTGTATGAAATGTTAGAGGGACTTATCTAAGAAAAAGATGAAACTTATGAACAGTAAAATGACAACAAACTCACAACTGAACCTAAAAAACAAACTAAGCAAACAACCAGAACAGGAACAGAGTATCAGCAATGGAGATCACATGGAGGGGTATCAGTGGGTGGGGGGAGGGGGAGAATGGGGGAAAGGTACAGGGAATAAGAAGCATAATTGGTAGGTACAAAACAGACAGGGGGAGGTTAAGAATAGTATAAGGAAATGTAGAAGCCAGAGAACTTGTATGTACGACCCATGGACATGAACTAAGGTGGGGAGAATGCGGGTGGGAAATGGGCTGCAGGGCAGAGGGGAATGAAGGGGAGGAAAAAATGGGACAACTGTAATAGTATAATCAATAAAAGATACTTAAAAGAAATTCAAGTAGAAAAGTAGATGACAAGTATTTTTTAAAGTACCAATGAAATGACCTACAACTGTCTAACAGATTGCCTCTTTTGTCACACCCTTTTGAAAAATATTCGTTACTCCAATAACTTTTCAGCTCCCTCCCTTATGAATTCTAAGGTTGAGCAGTTTGTTCACTCTGAACAGGTTTTTTAGAGCTGTAGTTTTCCCTTATAGTCGCTGCTGACGAAGAATGACTGTTCAAGCCAAGGACGTGTTAACACGAAGTGAGCGCATCTCTAGCGTTCTGAGGGCAAGCCGCGAACCGCCCCACCTGCCCCAGCAAACCCCCGAACACGCGCACACCGCCCACCTCGTTCCAAGCCATCGGCTCGGTTCTGAAGAGAGAGCTGGTCAGCTCAACCGACAGCCGCTTCTTGTAGTCCTGCGGCTTGTCCTCGGACATCCGGAACAGGACGGCAGCAGCGTACGTGGCTGGGAGGATGAAAACGAGGCGTGAGGAAATGCTGAGGCAGCCCGCAGGGCCCAGCCCCGGTTCTGGCCCCTTCCTTACCCACGCCCTCATTCCTCGAGTGAAGCAGCTCTGTCAGAGGGGCTGTGGCCCCCTCGGCTTCGATAGCTTCTGCAGCCTCCTTGTCCTGAGCAAGTTCACAGAGGACCCCTGCGGCTACTCTCTGGATGTTTTCAATGGGAGAATAAAGCAGCTAAGGAGAAACACAAAAGCCTCATCAAATTAAAGCACGCAAGCCCCCACTGTGATGCAAACACTCCCAATTCAGTGGAAGTGGCATTCCTGCCGCTGGCCTTACATCACAGTCACGCCCTGCCTAACAACGGGAGGAGTTTCAGAAACACACGTGCAGCCCACTGCACACACCTGGGCCACGGCGCTGTGCGCAACTGTGACACAGTCGTAAACACGGGCTTCTTTCCACCTGTCACCACAACCTCAGTGATGTGGCGTGCGATGACACCACAGCATCACTAAGTGACAGCAACTTTTCAGCTGTTAAAAGCTTACGGCACCACCACTGTTGACAGAAACATCATCATGCAGCACATGAATGTGTTCCCTAAATTACTTTCCAAAGTGTTTAATGCTCTGGAGCACTGGTTTTCCACAACAGTTTTAACTGTAAACCCTTCCTGCAGAGACTGCGGCCACTGAGCTCAAGACCCGGAAAACCAGGGGTGGCTGGGGCTCGGGTTCTAGCAGCCTGGCCCAGCTCTGCTCCTCCAAAGCCAAGTGAGCGCCCCAAACAGGAGAGTCCAAAGTCTCCTCCCGCTTCCCGAGACCTCTGGTCCCCATGTTTCTCCTACTGCCCCTGCCCCCCCAATAAAGGGACTTTTCATCAAATTGAATGTATTCAGCATAAAGCACCTTGCTTGTTGAGATTCTATTTTTCATACTTTGACAGGCAGTCATGGGCAAAGTGTTGTCAGTTTATAAATTGTGACAGATGAAAATGAAATGTCGATGCCCTTATTTTGGTTGCTGATTTCCTTAAAATTTGCTCATCATCAAACCCCTGCAGTAGGATGGGCGCATCCGACCCAGAACACCTCACTGAGAACCATGTACCTGCACAAACAGCGGAATGGTGTTCAGCCCTCTGATGACGATTCGGTTGTGGACGTCCCGAGCGAGGATGTGAAGGGCTCCGGTGCAGCCTTCCACTATTTCTTCCATGCGGACCCCCTCCTACCAAAAGCAGCAGGTTAACAAACAGGGCATTCTCTTTCCTAAAGTCTTACACTGGAAAGGCTTTCTGAGTGGTAATTACTAGACTAATTATTCACATTATAGGCCCAAAGTTTCCCCAGTTTGAAAATAGTTCAGGAATGGAGGAGAATCCCATTAAGCTGAATGTCACCGAGAGGGGGGCTCACAGCAGCCTCGGCCCACGTAGCATTGCGCATCCCCCCCGCCCCCCGCTTCCCTATTTCTCTGAATACCACAGAGAACTTTCTTACAGCGACGGCACCAACCACTCCAGATAAAAGGGAAATAAAAAAGATACATGCAGATGAGAAAACAATGATCAGACTATGTCAATGTTTTTCTTTCACATGCTCCATTTCTGTACACCTATGTACATTCGGTGAAAACTTTGTGAAGCTTTAGCACCAACTACTAAAATTCTACTGAGCTGCCGGCAGAAAAGCCCGCTCCTCCCCTCCTCCCGACTATTCAACTGCCAGCCTGTGAGAGAGGGAGGTGCACTTTTGCAAAATGTTTTCATAGTTTCTAAGTTTTAAAAAAGCTTATGATTCTGCTACTTTTTAAACAACTGATGTTTTAAGGACACAAAACCTCCTTTCTTTCTAAAGAGATTTAAAAATAAAAGATACCCTCTGCATTTTATTGAGCTACCTCATGGACATAAGTCAATGACAAAAGTAATGAACTAAGAAAGCCCAGGGGTTCCCAATGTCCGTTCGGGTAAGGTCCCTCTGTTTTCTAAAGTAACTGAATTAAAGAGAACTCCCTGAAGGCCTGAGTCTCAAATTCTGAGGATTCAGAAATGTCTTCACTTGTAATAAAGCTAGCTTTAAGACTGCAACTTTGACAACAAAGCTTTAGGCTGAGAGTATGGGTAAAGATTCCAAAAATGCTATTTATTTTTGAAATTTGTTGGTAATCTTAGGCCTATGGACGTAGTTTAAATGACTTGTGGAAGAGAGAGCAAAAGGTGTGTTAAGTATTTGTAGGTAGAACTTGTGTTGTAATGGGGAATAAGAAGTTCTGAAATCAGACAGACTTGGATTCAAATGACGACTCCCTGAGAAATGAACATCTGTACGGATTACATGAGAAAACACAATGAAACGCCTGATTCACTCTCCCTTTGTCAGACTGATGGTGCAAAGGCGCAAAGGAGGCGTCAAAAGGAGACGTCACTGGGAGCCACACTACTTCTCTGTGGCCACTGACGGGAGCCAGTGATCAGAGGAGTTCAGGGCCCTGTGGATTTGTGCGTTCCTTTCAGATAGGCAGGTGTCACTGCGAAGGTTTACCTACCACGAACTGCTGCTGCGTCCCACCCATGGATGTACGGCGCTGGGTGTCCTGATGTGCACGCACCAACAACTGAACTAGACGGGGAATGGCGCCCTGCTCACGCAAAGGTGCATGATTTGCTGGACAAAGGGCAAGATTTCGAATCAACCCAACAGTAGCCTGTAGATAAGAAGAATAAAAGAACTGGCATACAACTCAACAAAATCATTTTCTTGACCTAAAATTCCCACATTAAAATTATTGGCATCTCTTGAAAGTAGCACTGACTACGCGAAGACTTCATAACCCCACCCCACCCCACCCCAGCAGCACCCAATAGCTAGAGATGGCTCATTTTAATTCTGCGACCATCTACTTTGACAATTCACCTTTATCAGAGGCCAATGGGATGGTGGGTGTAGGAGTTTAACCACAACTGGCAGTCCATAGTGGAGGCGAACAGCATTCTGGGCCATCTCTGCTTCCTGGTGTCGGCTGGTCAGATGACGAAGAGCACAGATGGCAGGCTCAGTGATGTCCTCCCTGTCGCCAGCACGAAGGACAGTACGTACAAGAGCCTCTATACCACCCACTTGGCACACCATCATCTTGTTCTTGTAATTATTGCAGGTGAGATTAGAAAGAATTCCAGCTGCACAGGTGACCACATTTATATCATCTGAGCCCAGCAGCTGAACAAGGGTCCCAAGAAGACCTTCCATCCCTTCCTACGGAAATAAAAACAGATGCTCAATATATGCCCATCTTGACTCTTACCACCAAGCCACTGGTTTACTCAGAATTTACCTGTTTAGTTGCAGCATCTGAAAGATTCCTAAGAGTCCAAAGACAGTTCTGAACAAGACGTTGACTTGGGTCTGTCAGGTGAAGTCCTAAAGCTTGCATCCCGCCTGGAATATTAAACAAGATCTAAGGCAATGACCATTAGCTGACAATTCCTATCAGCACAGTGTTTTCTCTAGTCTTACAGGGTGTCGCTCTTTATTGCTAAGGCTTATCCCTTCCACTTAAACCCTTTATTTCCGTAGACAGTACCCAGTTTCCCAATCTTTGCCAGTTCATATCCACTTCTGTCAAATATATATTGTTCCTTCCCTATGTGGAAAAGCCTTCATTATTTCCACTGTTCCCCAGTGGTAATAATCCTATTACTTACTCCTGCTATGTATATTACTTATTTTCTTTCATCTATTCAATCATTTCAAATATATATATAATATTCAATACTATTTTGAGTTGAAGCTATACTAGTAAGCAAAATATTCTAAAATCCCTACCCTTATAGAGCTTGTGGTCTAGTTGGAGGCAAACAAATATACAAGTGATAAAATAAAACTATATACTAGGTCAGATGGTATTAAGTGCTACAGGAAAAAATAACAGAAGACAAGGGAAGTGGCCACCGTTTTAAGGAGGAAAACCAGGTAACCTCAATGGAAGACGGCACGGCACTGGAACGCTGCTGCCAGGGACGGTATGGAAGGCACCGACTCAAAGCTCGTGCGCCAGAGGTGCACAGCCTCCCACCATCCAGGACCCAGTGAAGCACATTCACACTGGCGGCGTCTGAATGGAAACTGAATTCCCCACCTGCTGAAATCACTTCTGAATGCAGCTGAGAGATGCTTTCCCTTTCTCCTTGTTCATCCTTTCCAGCTTGTTTTCTTTCCTCAAATTATGTTAGATCTACTTGCCCTAATCCTCATGGTACCTGTCCTCTTCCTTCACAGTATTTGTCACAACTAAAATTAAGTCCACCTTACCTCCAAGACAAAGGTCTTCCCCATCTGGTCTGCTTCTCACAGTAGCTGCAGCTACTAGTTAGTGACCTGCACGGAGCTGACACTCAGTATCTGTTAAATGACTTTTCCTTTCTATCTTCTCTCCCTCAGAGATCTCCTCCCTCCTTCCACTGTAACTACTAAATCTGAGAGTGGACCTTAACTCCAGGTGCCCACCAGAAGACCCGAGAGACTTTAAAAATGCACAGGGCTAGGTTTGTAAAAGTCCCATGCAGACAATTCAGAGGCAGCTCCCATCTCACTGAGGCCTTCACCCCTGTGACGAAGAAGGCAACTCCCCACCTGCAGCCCAGCCTGACCCCGTACCTCAGCGCCACACATCTCCAGCTGCCTAGTGACCTTTCAGTCACCGAGTGTGTCAGCAGCTTCAATGGTTTTGTTCCCCGAGGTCAAAATCCACTCTGGTGGTTGCACGAGATCCATGCTCTCCCCTCCACAATCCACTTCTAGTTGTATCTTTAGCCCCTACCCTGTCAAATTCTATTGATTCTTTCAGGAGTCTCAAACATCCGTCCTTTGATGTCTATTTTTAATACCAACTACTTCATTCCTAGACCTGTAATGTAGTATTAACATTCTGAACACCCACTGTGATGCTCCTCCACTGATCAAAAACCACCAATAGCTTCTCACTAGCTAGAAGGTAACTCCAAATTCTGTAGCATAACTCTAAGGAACCCACTCAACTCTGAATCCCACCTGAGCATTCCAAAATGACCTCAACGCTCTACACCTCTGGTTTCCAGGCTGAAATAAAGCACGGACAAACACCATACAAGGCTGAGGAAGGCCTGCCCAGCATGACCCCGCCTGGCTCCACAGCCTCATCCTAGCCACCCACCCCACTAGTGAAGTGCAGCTATGCAGCCCTTCAGCACCGAGAACTCCACCACCTCTACCTTTTCTCTCGGTCCCCACTTCTCATGTAGAGAACTGGTGCCTCTCACCCTGTGATCCCATTCAACACCCCCTTTTCAGGAAAGCCTTTTTCTCTGCCCCACCCCATTCATTCTGTATCCCTATTTGCTGTTTGTTTCTCTCATAACACATATTCCAATTTGTAATCACCACATGTTTCTATTACCCTCACTGGACAGTAAGAATAAATACTGGGACATGTCTGTTTTATTAAAGAATGAACTATTTTTTTTTTAAGATTTTATTTATGTATTTCTAGAAAGAGGGGAAGGGAGGGAGAAAGAGAGGGAGAGAAACAGCAATGTGTGGTTGCCTCTCATGTGGCCCTCACTGGGGACCTGGCCTGCAACCCAGGCATGTGCCCTGACTGGGAATTGAACCAGCGACCCTCTGGTTCGCGGCCCGCGCTCAATCCACTGAGCTATACCAGCCAGGGCAGAATGAACTAATGTTTATTACAGTGCTTGAAACACAGGTACTAAATATTTTCACAATAAACTAGGACATCAGAATAATCAGGGGAACTTCTTAAAATGAAGATTCCTAGGTCTCCACTTACATACACTTCCAGTTACCTACTTTTTCTGTCATTTCAACACTCTGGGGATTCTGATTAAGTCAGTCTAAAAAATCTTTTAACAGGCTCTTCGCAAGCACTCAAGGTTTTCCTGGAGTACCTGGCAGAATTTATATCCCCTTGTTGTGTGTGAACCAAGCCACACTCGTCTACCCCCAAGTCCACTGTCGCGCTGCCACAGGCGATCCTGAGCGAGCACAGCACCTTTCTCTCCCATAGGCTCTGCATAAAGTTACTCTCAACGAGTGGGAAAATGGGTGTTGCCAACTCTATACTTTACTTCCAGATTTTCTATCAAATGCCTTTACATCTTTCCTCTTCCAGTTTTAATCTGAAGCTTGGTTTGAGTCAGGGTAGATGCTGTTAGGTGGGTTACAAAAAGGAAAAAGATGCTGGGGAGTTCAAGGGTAACTGTATCTTCATGAAGAAAAGCAAGAGGCCTTGGTGTAGACCCCTATTCCTTTCCTCTGCCACCAATATGCACAGAGTACAAGCTGCTTCATTCAAAATACAGGGAGCAGAAAAACTTTTTCATTTTAGACCATTTGTTCACTAAGAATACAGAATACCAGTGCAACACACTGCTCATGAGCATCCGCTAACAAATCAAGAAAACCACTTGGCTACATACAACTATATTTTAGTTTCTCCTATGTATTCACAGGTGTATTAGCAAAGCAAATTAAGGTTTGCCCCAAATCGAAATTAAAAACATTTTATCACGCCAAGGTTAGTAAGAACTCTGCTTAAACTAGGCTTAAAGAGCACCAATGCAGGTACGAAGCAGAACATGCATTTGTCTAAATGTGATCTTGGCTACAAGCTGTACAGGATCATCCACTTTCAGCCCTTTAATGTCAGGTTCTATTACCCTCCTCCTAAGAAAGGTCATCGGACTGGAACGACAGACGCTGTGCATGGGAGAACTCAGAACAGACACAGATACTCACCCGCTTCTACAATGGCCGGTTTGTTACTGGAGCAGACAGACAGCACCTTCAGGACCCTGCTTGTGGTCCACAGTAGTTTCTCGTAAGTGTAGGTCCTCATTATATTTACTAAAGCTTGAGGTCCCCCACTAGCCAGAATGATCAGCTAGAAAGACATGTTTGTATTATTAAATGTGGAATCTGGATCAAATACCTGAGAAAAGCCATTTTATACTACCAACCTATTCTATTATACAAACACTTCAGCCAGCCTGCCATGGACCCCACCGCCCAGACTCCCACACGGGGCCCATTTAACTCCTCCTCCTATAGCATTCCACTCGAATGCAGGCATCCAAGTCCTCCCAAGAACAGAGCAACCCTGGCCCAATTTTCTACTCACAAATCAGCAAAAGGGGGAAAATAATGTTGGTATGCAATAGTAATGCCCAGATATGAAAGTTATATCAAAACTGATTTGAAAATTTATACCAGAATAGGCACTTAAAACTCCTCGTGATTTGGCTCTTTGCTTTTCCTAACCACATTCACCTTACAAAGACACACCATACGACAGTCATCCAGTCTCGCCCTGTACTTCCCCGCGTGCTCCCACCTCCCAACTCTAAGACTCCAATTTCCTAAAAACCAATCTTCACGACGGCTGAAAATGACTCGACCGCTCTGCGGGGTCTGCCCTACCTCCGCAGTCTCACCTCGAACCTTTCCTCTCCCTCAGTCACTCTTTGTATTTCTTACATTTTCTAAGCTCATCAGGTCCCTCCCTCAGTGGGACCTTCAAAGACGCTATTTCCTCACCATGCCCTTCATCTCATCAACCTCTCTGATCCTTAAAAACTGAACTCAACTATCATTCCTCCGAGAGGTCTCCCTGAACCATCAAAACAGGGTGAGGTTCACTCATGGGTTCTCAAAGCTCCCTACCTCCTCACACCTAAATTAAATAGTAATTGGGCTATTATTTCAGCATCGATCATACCCCTATTGCCTAGCTCAGCGCTTTACATACAGACACTCAATTATGTAAAGAAATAGAGACGTTTAACTTTTCTCTGATACACACTAAGGGTGAGGCACACCATCCGCCAAAGGACATGACACTGGGGGTCTCTAAGGCTCCACAACGCCGCATCGGAACGGTTCTTTTACCTTGCTCTCCTGATTGCCATAAGCTAAAATCTGAAGGCAGTCTGTTGTAATTGCCAAGAATTTAACATTTGTTTTGTTGAGCAAAGCAACCATTTTCTGCAGCCCGCCAGCTAAACGCACGGCCATTTTAGCTCCTTCTTGGTGCAATAAAAGGTTGTGGAGAGTTGTGATGGCATAAAACAACACAGAATCCACCGGTGAACTGCGGAGAAGAAAAAGGTGCATCAGAAATGGTGTGACTGCACACTTCTCCCTGTTAGCTTCGAGCATTCTGACCGTATTTTCTTACCCGAGCATCTTCACCAGGGCAGGAATGCCCCCAGACTTAAAGATGGCCAGCAAGCCCTCACGATGATGGGAGAGATTGTGCAAGGTCCCAGCAGTGCAGCGAGCTGTCTCCACGTCATTTGTGTTCTGCATGGTACGCACAATAGCAGACACCATCTGAGGAGAGCGCATGATGGCGTGTCTGGAAGCTTCCTTTTTAGAAAGCTGATGGACCATAACTGCAGCCTTGTTCACCACCACCTATAACGTACAGGAGTTAGGAGATATAATTAGCTTTCAAATATGAATATTAAATAGACATTTTGAGACTACTTCCTTGAGTTTCCTCCAAAGCAGGTTAAAAAGCCAGCCACGTCATCACTAACCTGGTCCTCATCATTGAGCAGTTTTGTCAGTTCCGGGATCGCACGTGTGGCAAGTTCTGCATCATCTTGATAGTTAATCAGATTTACAACTGCATGTTTCAGCATCTGTGATGGTTCAGCCAAACGCTGGACGTTGGTAGGGTGAGCGGCATCGAACTGTGTAGATGGGATCTGCATGCCCTCGTCTAGTGTCTCGGGGAACATAGCAGCACGTACTCTCTGAGCTCGGGTCATGGCATACTGTCCATCAATATCTGGAAAAGGGAAACGATGCTCGCTATCCAGAGTTCAGCATCCCCTGAATATCTGCTATCCTAAACAGTGAAGTTGCCTTGCAATCACTCCCGTTTCTTTACCACACCATTTTTGTACGCTACTATTACACCTTAGCTTTTAAAAGAATGAATGATTCTCAAAGCGGTGATCTGACTTTCAATAAGGCAACTGTGCTCTTACCAGCTACTTGTTCTTGAGTGAAGGACTGAGAAAACCCCTGGTGGTCCCAGTCGTACAGGCCTTGTTGGGTGGCATCCACATCTTCTTCCTCAGGATTGCCTTTTCCACTCAGAGAAGGGGCTGTGGTGGTAGCACCAGAATGGATCCCAGAGTCCAGGTAAGACTGTTGCTGCCAATGACTAACTGCTGCTTTTCTGTCTGGCTCCATGGCCATGTCCAGCTCCATCAAATCAGCTATAAAAATAAAACAGCATTAGCATTGCTACTACAGAAATGTAATCTTAGTTTAACAGAAAAATAAAAAAAAAATAAAAATAAAAATCTGCAATATGACCCATTGAAATATTTTTAGAAATGAAGTTAAATTTGAAAGCTATCCAAGAATAATAGAGTAAGAGCCAGGATTCGCTTGGTGGTGAAACAGCTGCTCTCGGGGCACCACCTAACAGTTGCTCACTGCATCGGTGGCAGAACTGTACAGCGTCCAGGCTCCAGAAGCGGTCATCCAGACTAGGCTCCTGCTGGTGGCTTGTTTGCTATTTCACCAAGCCGTGAGGAGTGAACAAAAAATAAAGCAAAAGGTGGCCTGATAAGCAGGGAGAGAGGAAAGCAAGGAGGACGAGAGCCAGACAGGGTTAATGGCAAAGCAGCACAGCCCCAATCCAGTAACTGAAGATCTGTGATACAAACCTTGAGTAGCCATTGTCCACGCAGAGGATTTTCAAAAACAGCTGTTTGGTGTACTTCAGATACCCTAAAAGAGTTCATCAAAAGGATTTAGGATTTAAATTAATTTGATTTTAACACTCGTCAGTCACTAGATGGCCTGTTAAACAACGTGGACGACAGGCACAGGAAGCCCCAGACCTCCTTTGTGTGACACGGTCACACAGACCTCACAGGCGTCCTCCTGACCCCCTGCCACAGCTCCGCACGCTGAGCTCGAAGTGAAAACTCCTCTGTAAGAAGCACCTCTTAGCGGAAATATAAAGAAATATTTTCTTCTTGAAAAAAGCTTAAAAGTTCTAACAACGAAAGCCAGAAGAGGTGAAAAGAAACTATTCAAAATCAACACCTCAAGTTCCAAAAGGTCTCTCCCATTTTAACTGCTCTCACTGAAAAATTCATAGATACTCTTTAGACAGTAGAAGTCCAATGGGATTTTTTTTTAACACCCAATTTTCATTCAGAGGACCAACTGTTTTCTGTTACAGTACAATCCCATCCAAAATAGCTTCAAGAAAATAGATTTTGATGACTGGATCAGAACAATAGAAGTTAGATTTTTTAACTTAGAAATAAAATTACTTCCCAAATGAAAAAGTTTGCAACACAAATTAGAAACATGATTTTCAGTAGTTTTTCTAAGTTAAAATTTATAGCAATGATTTATTATAAATCATTTATTACAAGTATTACTGACTGAAATGATGCTTTGATCAACAAATTTAATCATTCACACATATGTATAAAAATCTTAGCATATAATTTTATGTCTGCATTTTGGCTTTACTGTGTAATATTCAGGAAAACAATCACACAGGAAACTATTTGCAAATAAGAACAATTTAAGGGTTCCTAGCCTCTAGATATTCCTAATAAAATTTCCTTTATTACAAAATCTGTCCCTAAACAAGTTCATCTTACACTACAAATTAACATATTAGGTGTTTACCGATGTGTAAAGATAAGTACGAAATATTTTCTATCAATGTAGAAAGTTTAAACATGTTTAAGGAAATTTGAAACTGCACTCTATGTAAAGAAGCATGTATTTGATTATCCCTAAAATTGCTCTTCCAGCACTAGAATTTTACAACCACAAAACTTCACCGACACTTAAAGCCGACAAGAGTTGTGGGTATAATTGTTTTAATGACCACAGTAGAAACAATTGACAATTTCTATACACCACAGAATGAAAGACAGAAAGTAGTAAAGTCACTCCTGTCAATAAGAATCTCTTATTTTAAAATACAGCCGAACCCTGAACAACACGTGGGTTGCTCAACACAGGGCACTGAGCACCCGTGAGCGGGAAATCTGCGTGTAACTTACGTTGGCCCTCTGCACGCACAGATTCTCAAGGTCAGCTGAATTCATGTTTTGATTCCACAGGGCCAGAGTGGGGCGAAGAAACCAGCATTTTTAACGAATACACTAGGACGCAGCCAACGACCTGTGCACTACACACTGACACACACTATGCTGGAAGGATCTCAGGTTCTGTCCTCTGAAGCTGTGTTCTAGCTTGCATCTTTGTGACTGGCTACTGAATCATTTTGTAACTCCCCGGAAAATGGGTTCCCTACTTCACCTCCCAGTATTTCTAGGCAAGGGGCCTTAAAACATGTTCTATTCTGAGCTCCTCCTTTGGCCAATGCCACAGGGCTCAGAAACTAACTAGTTACATTTATAGGCCATGTAGCTGTTTAAGAAGATATTTTTTCTTCTGGTTTCAAGAAAAAAAATTTATAGTATTATTCCCTTGTTAGTGATGCAAAGGCAGCACATTTTAGCCATGATAATGGGTGAAATCTGTTTATGTGGGCTGACCTGGTAACTTGACCATGATTATAACGATTTTACAGAAAAAAGCAAGTTACATCCCAAACTTACAATATCCAGTTATACGCTAGGGACTTACCAATACCATTAATTTTGTAGCGCTTTAAAATTTATGCAAAACACATAATAATTATTTTTGCTCTTCACTGTTGCCCCTGTGAGGTGAGGGTGGGTGTCTATCATCAGGGAAGTATACAGTAGGTGTGAAAATTAAGCTCTACAGAAGCGACAGCATATACCAACTCATGCCTACACTGCTCTGCAAATTCAAATTCACCAAACACTGAGAATTATCCACTAAAGAAACTGAACAGACTGTCCAGAGAGAACCAGGGAATCTTGCCCAAGCAGAAAGGCTTCCTCTGGACATAACTTTTAGCCAAGCTCCCCTCCACCACACCCTGCCAATCACTAAGGGCCCAGTGGGCTCCCATTCAACCAAGGCTTACCGAACACTTCAGGAAAACCTTCAACAAAGGAAAAAGGTCAAGGAAAACCAACAGAAAAACTGATTTTTTTTTTTAAGTCAGAACTGAAAAACAGGGGTGGGGTAGGGTAGGGAAAGTAACAGTGTTTCAATTTATTACTCTCATAAAGTTTGCAGAGAATAGAAATGTTAGTAGTTAATATAAACGGATAACTGAAGCTGAGAAAAACTAGAGCACAAAAGAGAAAGAGACACAAACTATGAAAAATAAGTAAGAGGATCGACCCAGGGAATCAAAGCTCCAACTAACAGACATTCCAGAAAGAACGATTAAGAGACAAGAGAGGAAAGGCCTACTAAGTACCAATCAAGATGTGGGGCGGGGGGAGGCTTAATACTATGAAGTACTACAGTGTTCCCTGATGCAGGCGATCACTAGCTTCCGACTAAGAGTGATCTGTGTTCTTCCAGCTTTATCACCACCAAGTGGTGCTTTGACACAGCAAGAGGGTGCTGGGGACAGCCAGCTTATCCAGTCTAATGAGGCAATAGACTCAGGCTTCCTTCCTCTCTTCTTTTTGGTATTTAAATATACACTCTTTCAATTATATATTTTGTAAAACAAAACAAAACAAAAAACAAACCCAAAGTTCATCTTGCTATTTCTGATTTAAACTCTATAAAGTTTAAATATATATGTATATCCTTTATATATAACAATTTCTAAGTAGTAAGTTCATCCTGAACCATACCTCTTCAAGGTATTACTAAGTAATTTTTCCTTCGGCTTTTCTAATAGTAAGCTTTTCTAACTTAAGCAAGCTACGTTTTTCTTTTCTATTATGAAAATTTTCAAATATGCAAGAAAGTAGATACAACTATATAATGAACACCCACATCATCTATACTTAACTGTTAATATCATGCCACATTTGTGTCTTCCTACAGAATGACTTTAAAGTAAATCACATACATGAGCACCTCGTGCGACTGTAAGAACTAAGGCCATTCTCCTGCACACCACATCGTCATAAAAGATTAGCATTAATAACCGACGGTTACATGAGTGCTGGAGCTTCTGTCCAAGCCTGTAATATAATTCTTGACACAACAAAAATTTCAAAACTAAAGTTGCTTCTCCAGTTCCCATCAGGACAAAATTATCTTAATTACTTTAAATTTCAAGAAGTTTGAGTATTACTAATTGGGAGTAACTTTACTATATAAAAATAAAGCAGCTCTATTATAAAAGTCATAGTTTTAGACTGGCAGTTCATGCTAACAATTCATTCTAATAATCTGTACTGGAAGAACCAAAGACAATTATTTATTCTACTATCTTTTTTTTTTTTTAAGGTTTTATTTATTTTTTAGAGAAGGGAGGGAGGAAGGAAGAGAGGGGCAGAAAAACAGGGAGCGAAACATCAATGTGCAAGAGAAACATTGACCAGTTGCCTCTTGCACACCCCCTCTGGGGTCCTGGCCTGCAACCCAGGCATGTGCCCTGACTGGGAATTGAACCAGCAACCTTTCGGCTCTATCCACTGAGCCACACCAGCCAGGGCTATTCATTCCGTTTTAAAGAAAGAATATACAACTCTATTTCAGGAGCATAATAACCTTTTGATAAATACCCAGGAATTAAAAAAAAAAAACAAAGTTCTTGGTAAAATTTATTTTGTGAATCTAAAAACACATACAGATCCATTTTTATTAACTTTGTCACTACTTATACTTTGTCATTTAAAAAATTTATAGTATCCTCAGATCTTCCTGTTTTAGCACTTTTCATTCAACACTAAAACTTTTAAGTCATAATTCACTCTAGTTTCATTTCTGCTTTTACTCTCAGCTGGGCATATGTTCTGAAAGGCATCTTCCTGGACTGGCCAAGAAAAAACACACATCTAGTGATACTTTTGCTTCTCCAAAACACCTAACATTAATGCCCTTGGTTATCTTTTAGTGTGTAAGTGCAAAATGCCTATTAGAAATATGAACTGTCTGTAGCTAGGAACAATTAGGATGTTCCCCAAATGATGTCTTTCTTCATTTTATTCTCTTCTCTACCCTATCCACAAAGTAAAACATATGTTTAGTATAAAATTTTCCTTTGTCGCTACCATAATGGTATACAGTTAGTGACATTTTGATATATTTCGTATTTAAACTTACTGTTAGGCATTCTTTTAATATAAAAATCAAATCCATGTGTTGTAGGCCCTTATAAAATGCTTGTTAAAAAAAATCACCTGTAGTAAAGCATATGATGTCCTTCTTGAATATTTATTTATTTTTTAAGATTTATTTATTTTTAGACAGAAGGGAATGGAGGGAGAAAGAGATGGAGAGAAACATCAATGTGTGGTTGCATCTCACGTGGCCCCCCTGGGGACCTGGCCTGCAACCCAGGCATGTGCCCTGACTGGGAATCGAACCAGCGACCCTTTGGTTCGCAGCCCGCGCTCAATCCACTGAGATACACCAGCCAGGGCCTTCTTGAATATGTAGTTTGTCCTTCCCCATTTCATTTGCTATTCAAACAATGCTGAACAGCAGAAATAATTATCTTTAATTCTTCCACCCAGGGATTGCTTCAACTACTGAATTAAAGGGTAAGAACTTTTAAAGCCTTTGACACAGCTCCAAAATACTGATGGGAGCATCAGTTCACACAATGTTCACAGAAGGCACTAAAGTAGTGGCCAGTTTACAGAGGGCATATCAACATCAACTGTTAACTCAGAGAACTTTTATTTCTTAAAGTTTTAAAAAAAGACTTTATTTATTTATTTTTAGAGAGAGGGGATGGGAAAGGAGAGAGAGAGGGAGAGAAACATCCATGTGTGGTTGCCTCTTGCACACCCTCTACTGGGGACCTGGCCCACAACCCAGGCATCTGTGCCTTGACTGGGAATTGAACCAGCAACCCTTTGGGTTCCCAGGCCGGCACTCAATCCACTGAGCCACACCAGCCAGGGCTCAGACAAGTTTGAATAACGTCTACTCATCTAATGTATATACCATCACCCTACCAGCAGGTTTTTCTAACTTCTGAGATTAAATGCTCAATTTTTTTTTTTTTTTTTTTTACTACATGTAGCCTTTTGGCTTCCCAGATTTTTGGTGTAGTCTCCTTTTATGTTTTTATGGAGTATATGTATATGTTATACCTAAGAAGTCCCTTGAATAATCACTAACATAGCACACATGTCTGAGAATATACATTTACTCTTTCAAATAATTAGATTATGGTAATATTCTTTATATCACTAGTCTCACCTCAACTGATTTTGTGATCAGTTACACAATCCTAAAATAGTCCTGATTCTTCAGGAAAAAACCAAACTTTTACTTTATCCACTCTCAGAACAAATTACTACAAAAAGAAGACACTATTTCTCCAACTTATATTGGTATTTTAAAACACAGCTACTTCAAAATACATACTGAGTAGCCTTTGTCTATACAGGCACATTTTTATAATTTCCAAATATAATTTTATGCCACTTAAGTTAAAAAAACAAAACAATTCATATTGTTTATGTAGTACAAGTACAAATGCATACTAGCTTCCTAATACTTGGCAGCAAAGGTATTAAAAATGGCTTACACTCTTCAACAGTTTTTGCTTTAAACAAAATCAAACACAGTAAAGCTGTATCTGTCACACTAAGTGGTAAGTACACGGGTGTTTGTGACATTATTCTCCACACACTGCGTAACAAAAACAACAGCGTAAATAAAGGAAGGAAACAGCTGTATATCAACATTTCAGAAAAAAATATTTTAAACTCCAAATATCACTTTATTTATTTTTATTTATTTATTTATTTATTTTTTAGAGAGAGGAGAAGGGAGGAACAGCAATGTATGGTTGCCTCTCACATGGCCCTCACTGGGGACCTGGCCTGCAACCCAGGCATGTGCCCTGACCGGGAATCGAACCGGGATCGTCTGGTTCCCAGCCCGTGCTCAATCCACTGAGCTACACCAGCCAGGGCTACTCCAAATATCACTTTAAAATATATCTTTGTACTTCAATTTTTTAAAACATTATTAAAATGAAGTTACCCAAGAAAGGCATGATTAGTTTATGTACACTTTTGTTAAATCAGCTAAACCTTAACAAACTGAGTCTCAAATATGGGGATAAAGTATTTCCATCTCCTTGAAAAGGGAACAGACATACAAAGCTAAAAATCTACAAGTGTATTTTACAAAGCTATACGGCTACGTGGGGGGATCTGTTTCTATCACTTGGAACGGAGAACCCTGTTGCTCAAAATGAGTTACAAAAGGATGGCTGGCTAAGTACTTTATACCCTTTCTAAGTAGATTTTATAGTGTGATAAGGCTGCAGAGAAAACAGATCATAGTTTAACTACATTTTTAATAAAAGTGACCATTAAGTTATATGCAAACCACTTTCCTATATACAAACAGGATAGTTAGAAAAACATAATCTCAAAAAGATTTCATTCAAGTTAGCAACTATAAAAACAAGGTACATACAAGATTAAATGATAAAACATCTTGACTAGAAATGCTTGTCCTATATAAAGATGTCAGTTTTCTCTAACTTACCTTATAAATTCAATGTACTCCAAACAATATCGTTAGATTTCTTCAGGAGTAAAATGAATTTTAAGTACATTTGGAATGGAGGTATGAAGGTAATCAAAAAAAACCTCAAGTATGAGAACGAATCAATTCTATCAGCCTCCTCACACACAATACAGTCAACAGCAACAGCAATTACAGAAAAATATTACGGGGTACAGATGACTAGAAAACAACAGTCATCAGTAAATACCTAGATGTAATGTGGCCATTTAGTAAATGAAAAAGGTGTTATTTCAATTAGTGAAAGTTAGATTACTTGATTTAGCAGTATTAGGAGAAAGGGGCTTGTCCTTCTAAAAAATTCTTTTTCATCCTTACTTTAACTGTATTAAAATTCAATCTACATTAGTCAAATATTTACATGTAAAAAAATAAAACAATAAGATAAAGTAAGGTATATACAAGCAAGAGTGGTATATATGGAAATAAAACCATGGTTAAGACGCCAAAATATCACACATATAGTAAAATCTAAAAACTAACATAGTGGACACAAGACGTGAAATAATACTAGTTAAAGGCTAATACCCATATGTATACAAAGATCTGAGGGCAAATATAAGAAAAAACAGCTAGGAAAGGCAGAAACTATCATTTCAAAGGAAAAGTAGAGAGTAAGCAATAAATACACACCAAAGAGCTTAAACTCACTTAGTTTTTGCTTATCAGATTGGTTAAGAGAAAAAGATGAATGATACTCATGGCTGATAAGGATATAGTTAAACTGGCAGAAACTTTGGAGGATAAGTTGGCATTATCCATTAAGTTAAAGTGTAAATACCCTTTGGCTTTAAAAAAATTCACTTTTATAATAGAAACGTATTCTGCAGGAACATTTACAGAATCATGCCAAGCAAGATGTCTGCACAGAAATACATTCATAGAGAAAAGGTTGAAAATTACCCAAACGCTTATCAATGGATCTATTAAGTGGAATATATAGTCCCACTACATTTAGGCATCTTTTGTTACTGGCATTGCAGTAAGAGTGAATAAGAGAGTCAGAGAATCCAGGTCATACATCTAGTAAAGCCTGCATCCTATTGTTGGATACTTAAACAATGAAAACAAGCCAAGTTAGGGAGAACTGCTGTGAAGAAAATAAACAAGGTGAGAACAGAGTGAGTGGTGTGTAATGAGAGAGGGAGTGACACTTGAACAGAGGAAGAGGAACCAGCCAGGTAAAGATGGGGCAGAACATTCCATGAAGAGAACAAGTGCAAAGGAAGGAATGAGCTATCTGGTACAGGTACTAAAAGGTTACCAGTGTAACCAACCAGAAGTTAGGGAACCATGAAGAGAGTTGGGGACCAGATCGATAAGAATGTAAAATAAAATCCAAGGTGCACTGCGAAGCCACTGGAGTAACGTGGCTTGTGATTTAGGTTTTTTTAAGTTCACTCTAGCATCTGCTTGAGGGGGGAGGAGGGAGATTGTGGGGGCAAAAGCAAAGCAGGAAAACCAGTTAGGAGGCTATAGTAAATCACCCTGGTGAGAGGGTGTAGTGGATTACTATGTAGCCATTAAAAGAATGAAAAAGGGTACACTGAAAAAATTTTCAACATGTTTAATATGCAAAGGATCTGCATACTTTTTGGATACATTTGCAGAACCAAATGTATAGAAATAATATATTAAGATATTAGAAATACTTGTCCAAGAAAATATATCATTTAGCCCCACTATATGTTAGCCAAACACTGACAGACAGCATTAAGGAAATGTTTCTAAGCATAAAAGTGAGTGGCCTATAAAATGGACTTTCTGCAAAAGAAATATTCATCCAAGGATTAGTATCCCAAGGCAAAACAAATTGCTTTTTAAAAAACAAAAGACATTCTTTGGAAAAAAAAAAAAAACACCAGTGTTTTTTAAAAGTAAGGAACTCAAACTTACTGCAATTTTTTTTAATATTTAGACAAATATTGTATTCTAAAAATCAGTTGGCTCACAAATACCAGACTTTGGATTAAATCACTTACATTGTTTTAAATAGTATCTTTTACAGCATTTTAGGATGTTGCCTTTTAATATCAGGTAAACATCTAATTTTGTCCTTGACATACTTAACAAGGTGGAAAATTAAAATATGTTATCTCACTGAATCTTCCCTGTTGATAATTCCCCAAATTATCAAATGAAAAAAATGACTACTAGCAGTTGATATAAGAGTAGATAATATATGTAAGTATGGCAAATAAACTGCTGAGTTAAAATTCACATTCATGTCTATTTAGTTTAGCCATGTGCCCTTTAAAATTTTTTTTTAAATATATTGAGAGAGTCAGAGAGAGACACACACAAAAAAACATCAATTTTTCGTTCCACTTATCTATGTATTCATTCGCTGATTCCTAACTGGGGATGGAACCTGCAACCTCGTCATATCAATGACGACACTCTTAATGAAGTAAGTTATCTGCCCAGGGTTCACGTGCCCTTTTAATCAAATCATATATCCCCCAAAGTCATAGACAATTAATATTTAACAGTCAGTGTTATAGATAAATCCAAGAGAAGGGCTAGGAATTTTGAAATAAAAGTATTATATGTACTACTGAGGAACTACATTCCTGAACAGTGACGACAGTAAAAAAGAAAAATACCCCACAAATATATGTATGTATTACTAAGACTGAATCACTACATACTCTGTATTTTGACTTTGGGCCTACTTAGATATGGCACTACTACTGACAAGAATTTTCAAACATGAGTATGTTATGCTACAAAAATGTACTTTATTTCAAGAAAGTTTCTAGATGTTAATCTCTAGGCTCAGGCTATAAGTAGAATTAATGGAACGGACTCATGACTCTTTTTTAAGCTCAGTTAGTGAACTCTGTGATGGCTGGGACTGTATCTTTAGTTCTCACTATTTCCAAAGTACTGGGCATACATCTGGCTCTTAAATATTTGAAGGACTGAATGTGCCAGTAAGAGAAATGTTCAAAAAGTAAACAAAAGAACAAATAAAATGGCCCTGGCTGGTGTAGCTCAGTAGATTGAGTGTGGGCTGCAAACCAAAGGGTCAAAGGTCAGACCACATGCCTAGGTTGCAGGCCAAGTTCCCAGTAGAGGGGTGTGTGAGAGGAAACCACACATTGATGCTTCCCTCCCTCTCTTTCTCCTTCCCTTCCCCTCTAAAAATAAATAAATAAAATCTTAAAAAAAAAATGTATTAGGGGCTCAGACAGCCAACGACAATTATATATAATGTAAAGACTTTTTAAGTGCCTTTAGGAACATGGAAGATTTACTAAGGAAGTATCTCATCTAGAACATAGGTCAGTGAACTTTCTGTAAACAGCCAGACAGTAAGTATTTTAGGCTTTGCAGGCCACATGCGCTGTTGCAACTACTCAACTCTGCCATTACAGTACAAAAGCAGCCACAGACAATATGTACACACCAATAAAATTTTATTCATTGAAACTGCAAATTTAAATTTCATATAATTTCATGTGTCATGAGATAGTATCCTTCCTTTGGTATTTTACTAGCCATTAAAAATTATAAAAAACATTCTTAGTTCTCAGGCCATACAAAACAGGTGGTAGGCAATAGTTGGCCAACACCCTCATCTATTTATTAAATCCTTTCACTGAGAACCAACTAAAGGCAAGTTAATTTACATCTTAATTAAGTACATTAAACCTAAATGTGAAGGCCAGTAACAGAATGAGTTTTTAAGTGGGCTGATAGGTTACTAGGAGAGGTCAAACACTTTTCTTTTTTCCATAGTACCTGCAAAAGCAAGTTTGTGGGAAAACAACACTGGAACAAATGGCGTATGAAAGCCACATCAGACCATGTACTTGGGGAAAACGTCAGGCTATTAAAACTAGGAATGTGCTAAACCAGATTTTGGCCTCAATATATAGACCCTCCTTATCTGCGGGGGTGAGTACCAAGGCCCACAGTACATACTTGAAACCATGGAGAGTAACTACATCTTAATCCACTTCTTCAACTCTGCCGGAAATGTGGCAGCAGCTTCTTCATCAGCAGATGCAACATGCCAGTAATTTTTATATTTCTCAGTTTAAAACCAATTCATGGCTTGGTGCCATTCGTTTCAGGGGACCCTTTGCTGACGTTTTCATACGGGCTCGATGCTTTCTGGCCCAGTGAGTTGCCATCAACTGGAACACCTCTCCTGTTCATGTTTTCCACCTGCAAATGTAATGCCTTTTCTGTGTTAACCAGGCATTTCTCACTCACTGTGGCTGTAACTTTTGCAGTTTGAGATACAACAAAACCAACACAATTTATCTTTCATTCTTCACAATTTCACACATATAAGATCTGTTCTTACCAGAGATCTCAGCAACCTCAGCATACATTTTTTTTCCCTATTGAGAATTTTCACCTTTTTACACCGAAAGGAAGAACTTTATGGCTTCTCTTTGGTAGCATCACTATTCTTGTGCTTTGGGACCACTGTTAAATGAAATGAGGGTTTCCTGAGCACAGGCACTGTGCTACTGCGTCCACCTCATTACCAAGATGGCCACTAAGTTACAACTAACAAGCAGAGTATACAAAGTGGATATGCTGAACAAAGGCACGATTCATGTCTCAGGCAGGACAGAGCAGGACAATGCAAGATTACATCACACTACTCCAAAACGGTGTGAAATTTAAAACTTAAGAATTTCTTACTTCTGGAATTTCCCATTTAATATTTTTGGACCCCACTTGACTGTAGGTTACTGAGACCGTGGAAAGCAAAACTGTGGATAACAGGGACCATTCTGCATACATGCCTTTAAAAACCTTTCTTGCCTTGGCCAGGTGGTTCAGTTGGTCGGACTGTCGTCCTATACACAAAAAGGTTGATGGTTCAAACCCCAGTCAGGGCATATACCTAGGCTGCAGGGTCGATCCCCTGGCAGGGCATGTATGAAGAGGCAACTGATTGATGTTCTCTCTCACACTGATGTTTCATTAATTTATTCAACAAATTTTTATGCAACTGCCACATGTCAGGACGTATAATGGGTTCTGGGTATACAGTGGTGATTAAAACAAATGTCCTTGTATTCTTGATAAAAAGGCAATTGAATAAACAATTATAAAGATCAGTGAGTGTACAACTAAATTACAAATGGGAGAAGGGAGCGGACTCTCACAAGTGGAAGGTCTCAGAGTGGCCACAGGGGTCTAGAGGTTGATAACCCTCACACTAAGACCTGAAGAAGGATGCAAAAGAGCCAGCATGTAATGAACAGAGCAGGAACATTCCAGAAACAAGAGATAATAGATGCACAAGCCCAGAGTCATGAAGGACCAATCATTTGTTAACAACTAAAACTTGAGACAGAGTGGAAAAGGATGAGGGTAAGTAAGATGAGACTGAAAATGGCCAGATCATGTAGGGCTCTCTAGCCTTTCGTAAGGAATGCACTTTTTATTCTACGTGCCACTGGGAGTCCATGAAAAGGTCCAATCAGGTGAATCACAAAATTCCATCTGCGTTTTTAAAAGCTGTTTTTGGCAATGAAAAAACTGAAGAGGGATGAAAAAGAAAGCAGAGCTATCCTTTTCAAGCTGTAATGGGAACAGAGAAATAAACGGTGCATTAGCTGAAGGGAAACAAAGGTTGTCTAATTCTAGAACATACACCCCCTAAACAAACCTTTACTGAGCACCTACAACTTACAGACACTGCTCTGGGTATCAGGGCTACAGGTCCTTGAGAGGAGAGCAGCAGAAGCGAGCAAACAAATGTTGCTTCAAAGTAGAATTAAGTGCCACAAACCAAGTAAAATAACAATATGATAGAGTAAAATGGGTGAACAGGGAAGATCTCAGTGTGGAAGTCATGTGTGACATGGGTCATAAATGACAAAAAGAAACCACCTCTGCCAAAGTCTGGAATAGATTTTGGTATTACTGGGCATGATCCATAATGAGGTGATAAGATCTAAGAGCCATTAACACTATTATTACTTTATCAACTACTATATACCATGAATCTGGGTATTGGGTAGAAAGCAGTGAAGGAAACAGACAAAAATCCTTCTTCGTTGAGCTTACATTCTAGGAGGCTAAGAGAAAAAAAGGAAAATATCATGTTAAGGAAAAACAAGCAAAAAAGGAGATAGAAGTTGGTGAAAGACTACGATCGACCAGTTGGAGGAAAAACAGAGAAGGCCAGCACAGACAGAGAAGAGCTGGAGGAGAAAAGTGACTGGGAATAAAGAAAGCATGGTCTGAACACGCAGGAGTTTGTGCTTTTACTAAATGAGATGGTGAACCCCAGGAGGTTTTCTGAACAGAAAAGTTACATGGTGTTGTTTTAAAAGGATTGCCCTGACCACCTTTAAGGAACAAACGTGTGAGCAGAGAGACCAGTTAGAAAGCCTTTGCAGTAATTGCAAAAACTTAAGATGGCACTGCTATGGTGAGAACTTGTTACATTTCTGACATATCTGAAGGGGGGAGCAGACACAACTTACACACAGGGTTTGGATACAGGGTGTGAGGGAAAGAGGGATCAAGAACAGCAGGCCTGAAGTTTGAGAACTGGAAGTGCAGTCACTTCAGTTGCACAGTCTTTTAGGAAAGACTAAGAGAAGCAGCTGTAGAAGAAACTGGGAGTTCAGTTTTAGATATATTTAATTTGAAGTGCTTCTTAGACATCCAAAGTGTTGAAAAAAATATTTGGGTATTAGGATCTACAGTTTAGGAGAGAAATCCAGGCCAAGGATACAAACTTGGCAATCTTCAGCAAGCAGATTAAGTACTGTTTCAAGCTAGGAGACTACAGTGTATTTAGACAATGAAAAAGGAGAGGTCCAAGGTCTAAACTTTCAGCCACTTCAACAAAGAGGTCACGGAGATGACAGCAAGAAAGAACTAAAGAAAATGCCAGAGAGGTAGGAAGAAAACCCACTAACAGACATGGTGGCCTAGAAACCAAGTAAAAAAGTGTTTCAAGCAACTGTGTCAAATGCTACTAACAGGTTAACTGAGATAATAACTAGAAATTTATAACGTGGTCACTAATAGGGGCTCAACAGAAAGAGGAAAGAATACATAAAAAGCACTTGTTTTCAGCTGTTCTGTTGTAAAGAGCAGCAGAATGGGCTGGCGGGTGAAAGGGCAGACAGGAAGAAGAGGTTTTTAAACATGGGGTAAATGGCATCATGTCCGTATGCTCACAGTAAAAGCCAATGACATGACAGAAGAGAGAATGAGAGAATATTCCTGAGTGCAGGAGAGAACGGGATCCAGTGTACAAATGAACTGGATGTCCTTATCCTGAAACATTACATTTCTCCCTAGTGACAGGGGAGAAGGTGAAGGACACAGTCAGATATGAGAATAGGCAGGAATTCTTCCAATTATTCAGTCTGCTTAGTGAAATAGAAAGCAGTGGCATTAGTGGTATTGGAAGGTTTGAGAAGAAAGGAAAAAGTATACTCATAAGGGAGGATATACCAACAGCCCGGGGACCATTGGGCATGAAGCCAGGGAGGGACAAGGCTGCGGAGAGTGTATATAAGACAGTGGTTATGCTTCAGCATGAAACCCAGCTGGGTGGAAGTGAGGGTGAGGGACACGGAAAACTCAGGTGGACGCACAGACAGACTGTAGGTTCCGGTGGGGACGATGGCCTGTTGGAACTGAAGTGTTTACTGGAAGGATAAGAGAGGGAGGCACTTGAAATGATATTGGGAGGGGAGGAGTTACTGGTAAAGGACAAGGTATTCTAGGATATGACAATGGAATGTATGGTTGAATTAAGAGTGAAAAGTAAGATCACTGGAAAAGAAGAAATCAAGGAATTAAGAGGCCAGAATACTGGAAGCATCCTCTATATCAATGTTACTCAGATTGCCAGACTATATAGGAACCTAATGAGCTTGTGCCACATTATAAACCGACATACTGACTGCTTCCTTTATCAAAGAAAGTCTTGCTACAAATAATAATAATAGTAATAATAATAATAATCAGATGAACTAATCAGTGAACTCAGTGCCATAGGTGGTTTAAATCCTGGCACAAATTCCTTATAGCAATTCATACTGCTAACAAACAGTTCACAGGCCAGATGACATTTTGAGTGGTGCTGCTCTACATGGACTCTGACATCACCAGGAATTATGAGAGAAGAAAGACAGTGAAGTTAGGAGCTAGTAAGTGTTCAAGGAAGGAGGGGAATGACCCAGGAAAGTTGCTACATGACTGAAATACAGAGGGGGAGTGGGTGGTATAATTTGATGGCAAAGAGTCAAAGCTTAAAATTCTAGAAAAGAATGGTCAAGAAGTGACAATGAGAAACAAAAAAAAGACACTGTTCCCCTTGGTTCTGCAGGAAAAGGTGTGCAAGATGGGAAAACATTTACCACCTGAGAGAGCTGCAAGGGAAGTGGCATTATTAGAGGAGAAGCTAGGTTACAGCTGGAGTGAGTAAGTGAACAGAACATTCCCAGAACAGATGAGAACAAAAGGGACTTGCTGACAACTGTGCATTTCTAGAAGGCACAACAAATGGACTTCAGATGATAAAAGCTGGGAGACGGACACCACGAAAAGCAATGGAAATCAGGATTTGGAGGGTAGGGAGAGTCCAGAAGAGCGAGCTGTAACTAAAGGAACAAAGTCCTTGAAAACACACGCGTCAGGACTGGCCTCTGTCCAGAACATAAACCTCCTCCACTTACAAAGATGGACCTTCGATGCAGTTTAAGAAGGCAAAGGAATTACTGCTTAGCTGCTGACTGGGTAAAGGGGACTAGGCTGGAGAAGCAAAGAGAAAGTTAAAGTCTTTCTTAGGGCTTTCTGAAGAAATGTAATATGATCTGGTGTGTAACAGCCAATAAGAGAAAACTGGAGGCCCTTTAGCATATAGTCAGGGCATTCCTCAAGCATGATTAATAAGTATTCTTACAAAAAAAAAAAAAAAAAAGACCCAACTTTACTATTTCCCAGCTTCCACTTACCAGCAATACTACTGAACTATCATTGCTCTGTGTCATGAGTGACCTGGTCTTCTGGTATTCCAGACTTCTAACCCTTTAAAATTTCTGGCCTGGTAGCTCTCGTTCTGTGGGGAACAGAATGGCTGATACTCTGATTCAGTATCCAGGAAAAATAACAGCAGAACTAAGGCAAGAAATAGTGACCTACAAAGGACAACTATCAGATAAAATAGTTGAAATTAAAAACTAAACAAACTCTAAAATTAAGCAAAATGCCAGGAAACAAGCTAAATTTATGAATCTATCTGTAGAGTTTGTCAACATACTGTATTTCCTACATAACATTACTTTTGTATCTAAATGAACTATTAGGTATAAATAATTTTTGACATTGCTGCATTCTTGCAGTAACTCAAAAAAGAATTCAAGTTTCCACGTTAGCACTTTCTACACAGGACTAAAGCTCCACTTGGAAACCTCCGGTTAGTCGGATGAAAAACGTTTCCAAGAAACGCCCGCCCCTCCCTTACACGTGCGGCACTCATCTAGTACACGGAGAACTTCAGAGACGCTCCCTGCACCCTTCCCCAACCACTTCCTTACACTTAGGGGGGAAGGAGGCAGTTTATAACCACCACCCCTTTGAGCAGTAAATTACTACAATCATTTAAGATCTTCAAATTGCATTCCCAAAAAATCCTGCAGTAAACCCACTTCTCACATTTTTACAAGGACAACATACAATAAAGTGTGTTTACATGTACATATGTATCATAATTATTTCAGCTATCGTAAAACTCTATTGAAAGAAACTGATCGAACTAACCCTTCAGCTTTTGTACATCTTTGACTTCCCAGCTGTATCAGCTACCAGCATTTAAGATGATTTATTAATTATAAATATGGTTTATCTGCCACAAGGACTAATAAACTTGAAAGAACTTAAACAGATTAAAAATATATCCCCCACTACAAATTTTTTAACTAATTGCTTAACATACCCGTTACAAGTCAGTTAAAGGAAAGTATCAGTCCAGCAACATGTTAATTATGAAATCACAAGTAAAACCATGGAAATGTTCAGTGAAGAAATTGAGAGAGACATAAACAGGGGAGCAAAGGGGCTGTGCTCAGGCAGTTTCACCCCAGCATCAGCCAGCTGTTCATACTTTTTGAACTGTTACAGTGGGAAAAAGCCTTTTCAACAAGTTCAAAAGAAATCAGAGGCAGAAATTTCTGGAATATTACAAGAGAATCTCCACCATGATTCTGTGAAGTTACATGGGGACGGTGTCACAGGCAAGAGGGTGAGTGCCCTGGGACAAGTGTTTTGTGGGAAGTCCTCTGATCAGTTCTGCTTGCATTCTACACTGCATCACATGGAACAACTGCAGCCCGCAGCTCTAGTTTCAGATTATGCTTCTGAAAACCAATGCTGGTCTATGGTTTGCATTTTCAGTCCACACAGTTTGCCATTTAAACATGGAGTCTGTAGACTAAACACCTAACTTTTCAAACTCTGGAAAGGAAAAAACTTTGCCCTAGAGCAAAAGATTTAACCAAAATCTATCTAATTGCATAAATTTATTCTGACCAAACAGCAGTATGCCATTAGTTTAGGTAAAACTTTACTCAATTAATTTTTCATTATCTAAACTTGGCTTCTAAATTTTGGATCTAGTCTGATAATAGTTTATCTTAGAAATGCAGATTTCGGCTGAAAACCAGGACATGATTTAAAGACGTCAATAAAATTTCAGGCTGGCATGATTGTGTATACACAGCCAGAATCTGTCCAGTATTTTAAGTGCCTTCACATATTAAGTTGGAGACCATTTAAAAAAAAAACACTGTAAAAAAAAAAGATATTTAAGATAATCAAGTAGTGAACACACTGTTTCTCCTCCTTTTTCTTAACCCAAATTATCTGAATTCCTAAACTTGAAAGTGTGAATTTCCCAGATTTCACAAACAAGTTAATAATATGAACTTGCTTTTAAATTCCTAATCTGTAGTCAATTGATACAAGGCATTTTTCAAATTCCTCAACATGAACCTAATATTAAAAATCTTACTTCCTAAGTTATAAAATCCACAGAATCCTATTACCCTGTCATTTATTAGAAACATCATTACAAAATGTACTCCAAATGGGACAACTGAAGATGTTTCTAACCCGGCACTATCCTGCCAATAGGTGTATTTAATTTGTACTGAATTAGCACCTTACAACATGAACCTCATCCACCAATACGTGCACACGAAGTGATGCACACTGATCTGGATTTTCCGCTTCTCTTAGGGGGGAAAACCCCAGATGATGTGACAACATGAACTGTACTTCCACACAACGGCTGGGCAGCCGAAGACTGACTGCTTGGATGGGACATGTGCTCCCCATTTGCTGTGGTCGCCAGAGTCCCAGGCACCCCATACCAGGCTGGCCGTGGCAACACTGAGGAGACTCTCCCACTGAAATGTAAGATCAGTCCTATACGGCTTGTGAAAGCAATCTTACTTTAGTCCCTTATCTGGAATGTAAGATTGCTTATGCTATATTAATGAAGTGGCCAATTTCAAAAGTCCCTAATAGGTAGAATATTTTTAATAAGCTTTAGGTACCCAATTTTAATAAGAACCTTCAAATTTTTTCTTTTATCTCATAAAAATCTTGGAAAATTAAAACAAGCTATTTGACTCAGACAGTGAATGCTGCATCAGCCTGGACACTACTAAAATATGATCCTTTATAACGGAACACACTCCCTTCTGAAATAACCATTTAATCAAACAACTGAGGCATTCTTGCCTTCCTGTTAAAGAATATATAAAAATATATTTCTTAGTCAATGATCACTATCAAAGTCTCCACAAAACCGCGTTAAGTTCCAAGAGCAAAATAGAGCAGTAATACTATCATTTCCCCTTCCTACTCTGTCGCCTTTTTTTTAAATCTTTACCAGAGTACATTTTCCCACTGCTTTTAGACAGAGAAAGGGAGATTGGGGGGTGGGGGAGAGAAGAGAAAGACAGAAACATCTATCGGCTGCCTCCCCTAATAGGGGATCAAACCTGCAACCCACAACCTTTTGGTTTATGAGACAGCACTCCAGCCAACTGAGCCACACTGGCCAAGGCTCTGTCAGCTTTTCAGTTTCATTTCAACCACTCACTATAACAAGCAAAGCCCCCCAAAATCTAAACTCTGAGAATATCCCATAAAACGACCACTTGACTACGAGAAGCTAATTCAGAAAAGGTTTAATTCTTGTTACTAACTGAAATCTGATTTGAAACGATTAAAAAAAATAATGCTACTAATAGAAATACCAAAAGCTTTAGCTTAGGTGCATAGAGGAAGGTTTTTATTGAAAACTTTAAAGGGTGAACTACTGGTATAATGTATCACAGCCCACCACTCTTTACAAATGAGGTCCTCTAGTTACCAGGGTGTTTTCTCCTCGAGTTCTCATGCACTCACTCAACTAGCTGTTTCTACCTGGAGTCTAACACAGACATATCTTCCCCAACAATACAAATGAGCTGAGCATTTACTTGTTTTACTGTGGAACTGATTTTAGACAAACTGATAATTCACTTAACTTTTTCAGAGAATTTTAGTTTCTATAATTCATTAATACAGCTAAACATGGTAATCTTTTACTTTTGAATTATTATATTGAGTTTTTTGGTTTGTCATCGTCGTATATTTAAACAGAATTGCCTATTTAAGGTGACAAATAAAAACTTAATCATTAATTTTACACCTTTCCCCTGCAAATATTGGTTGAGAAGACATTTTCTCAAGCCAACCTTTTACTTAGCAGTATTGATATGAATAAATTATCCTAGAATTCGAAGGGTTTCTTATTGATGCTTTCCCATCAGAACTATGCATAAATACGTTCTACCCAAACTTACGGGGGGAAGAAAAGGCACAAGCATTGCATTATATCCACTGGAGGGCACTCAATGTGACCAGCGCTTAGGACCAAAACAGGCCCTGCCACCACCCTCCTCTCTGCTGCTATCAGGCTTGAGGGAGACTTTGGAGGTGGGGAAATGTTTCTTTTTATTTATTTATTTATTTTTAGAGAGAGGAGAGAGGGAGACAGAGAAGGAGAAACGGCAATGTATGGTTGCCTCTCACATGGCCCTCACTGGGGACCTGGCCCGCAACCCAGGCATGTGCCCTGACAGGGAATTGAACCGGGACCGTCTGGTTCCCAGCCCGCGCTCAACCCACTGAGCTACACCAGCCAGGGCAGGAAATGTTTCTTAAAAGAAAAGACGCCCCCAATTTAAAAACTCAAAAAAAATGTAGTTAGACTCTAAAAAAGGGTTTCTAATGTGATTGACCTCCTCTTTTAAGAACCATTTTTCCTTCGGGAGAAAGCATATTATACATACTTCAAGGATAGCAGGGTCAGGCCTCAACAGCCGGATCTAAGTTTCAAACTAAGTAGTCAAGCTCAGTCTTGCAGGAAACACAAAAGCAGCATTCTTAGGTTAACAAAGGAAATGAAGAACTTTCTCCTGAGTTTAAGTGAAGAAAAACTACGTTAATGCCTAGTCATTTTCAACGAACACAAATCAGCCATTTTTTCCTTTTGTGGAAACTAAGTACATATTTATTTTAGCCCACTAGCCTAGTTACCTATCACACTCACAATTAGCACAGTATTACATAAACAGTAGTCTTTTAAAGAATGAGAACGGATTCTGCAAGTCGCGCTCAGTGAGGGCAGTAAGAGGCAAAGCTACGTGCTCCAGCTCCTGGTCTGTGTTTACTACTCACTTTTACGGTATAAAAATGTTTTCAGTCAAGCTGTTTAACAAAACTATTGTATTCCCGACAAAAAGGATACAAAACCCCTAGACAACATGTAGCACTGCTGCCAACGCTCTTTACTGGAAGTTCTCGGTGCTCTGAAAGCATCCGTCCTCTCCGCCCGGGGTTAGCTCGACCATGGCTCCAACCGAGCTCACCGCACAAACTTACATTTTTCCTCCTACTCACCTGCAGTTATTATCAGCAATTAGTAAACGATGAAAGAGAAACAAATTCATGTTATGACTAGATACACATATTGTTTCTTTTCAATAACACAAAAGTTTCATTGGCTCAATATACTTACTACAGTCCATTTCTGGGGTTTTATTTTCACTGCTACTTACAACTTGTAAGAGAACAATCCTTGAACTTTTGAATTGTCTACGTTCATAGTTTCACCACCACTTACACTCCTGCTCCCACTCCTCCCGACAACAAAAACCGAATACCTGCATACAGTTTTCTCCTCAGTGCATCCCAAATACCTCTGAGAAATTTGCTGAGGGGGAGGAGGAAACTCTGAAAACAGAACTTCATTTATGTGGACAATTTTATTCCAGTCATCACCAGTTAACAGTAGGAAAGCTCAATTTACAGTCTAAGTTTTAATATTGGAATATACATTTTTATACGTAATCTTGGTAAAGGAAGTAGTCAGAAAATCAGTTCAAAAGAAATAGAACTTTTGATGCTGCTTGACACATGACCACTGGTAACAGATGTTTTTTTATTAGCCACCTTTTAAAAACATGGTTTCTCCTGAAAGCTATTTAAAAGGACTCTTCTGGACTCCGGGAGAACCTCGGGCTGAGACCCCACAAGGACACGAAATTACACGCTGCCCTCCACTTCCCAGGGCAGTTTACCCCCCGAAGGGCTTCGGGCTTCAACAGCCTCAGCGCCCCTTTCGCCCCACAGAACGGTCCTCTGCAAGCTTTCCAGCTACTTTCGCAGCCACTTTAGGGCTTTGTCCTTGCATTCGGCCTTCCAAACAAAGAGAGTAGGTCAAAGGAATGAACACTGGGTGCAAATTAGCCAAATTTTGTGAAACGATATTATCGAACAAAAACTTTAGGTACTTTTTTTAAACCCAGATTTTGTGGGTTTAAATGTAGAAGTAAACAAATGTAGCAGCAGCCTTAGCTCAGACTTAAAAAAAAAAACAACCCTCCGAAGAGTAAGTTTGCCAGCGACCCCCGCAGATAGCGCGCAGTAGCGGGATGCAGACACTCCGGCTCCGCCTAACAGCTCCCAGCAGACAGTCCACAGGAAGACACCCGAAGGCAGCGACCGCTCACCAACTGACAACCCGGGAACGGCGCCCTAAATTCCAGACACGACACTCCCTAACTTGGCGACCCGCGGACCCCAGCCCGGCCTGCAGCCCGCGCCGCGGCAGCCCCGCCACTCCCGCACGAAGCCCCGCCTCATCAAACCGCCCGCGGCTTCCTCTCGCCGACCCCGCGCACCAGCGGCGGGCCCTCTCCGGCCCGCGCGGGCTCGGGGGAGGGGAGGCCGCAGCCGTCCGGGAGACCCGGGGCGGGAGACCATGCGCCCGCCCAGAGGGAGCCGAAAACGAGGCGGCGACTCTCCCCGACCGCCAACGCTCTCGAGTGGAGCGGATCGGGTGCGGGCTGCGAGAACTCAACTTCCAAAGCGTCCGTCCCAAGTCCTCCGCGCCCACGAGACACTGGGAGAAGTTGCAGTGCCACAATCCACGCGGCCAACTGCGTGGCGAGGGGAAAAATTCACTCCGTTTGAAAGCAAACGCGTTCGAGACGCCAAGTTTAGCTGCCACGAGACTATGTGAATAACCAATTTCCTCGAACCAAAATCTCGAGGCCGTAAGAGGCCGAACCCCGCGGGGCGCTCGACGAGACACAGTCGGCCGAGCCCTCGTGTTCACGGGGGCCTCACGCCCGGCGCCGCCGACCCCGAGGACCCCAGGGCACGGCCCGCCGCCTCCGCTCACCCGCACGGCGCGAGCAAACGTAGGTGCCGAGCCCGCGATGGTCTACGTGCAGCTCCTGCCGACGCACCGCACCGTCTGCACGAAGAGTTGGTTCCTCTCCGGTTTAAAGTTGCTCCGGCTTAAAGAAGCGCCAGTGCCAAACTCACACAGGCAGGGCATTAAAACACACACACACACACACACACACAATTCTCTCAAGAATGCTCTTAACAATTCCTCCTTAAGGACGAAATCGGAAATCTGGAGAGAAAGTCCACTGGCCCTGTCCCCGCGGCAGACAGGACTGGGGTGGCGTCCCAGGCCCAGCGCCCGAACCCCAACTCCGCGACGGGAAGGCGGAGTCCCCCGCCCCACCCCGCCCCCCACTCTGGCCCCCGCGCATCCCGAGGCGCAGGGTCCCTCCCCCAAACTCGGCCGCGGCCGGAGCCCCGGACGGAAACCACAGTCCCCTCACCCCCCGCCCCCTGCGCTGGCCATCCAAGCTCCTGGACGCGCCCTCGCGCGCGCGGGGCCCCCACGCCGCGAGCGGTGCCCCCAGGGCCCCCGAGCAGCAGCGCGACCGGAACCCGGGCCCGGCCACCGCCCTCCGCCCCCGGGCGCGGCCCCTCCCCGGCGCCCCCAGCCCGCTCCCCACTCCGGGCCTCCCGGCTGCGCCGGGCCCGGCTTTCAGCCACCGCCGGGACCGCGCGCTCGCCACGAAGTTTGGCTCCGAAGAGGGAGCGGGAGCAGCTCCAGAAGGGTAAGGAAAGGAGCGCCCAAGCACCTCAGGGGAACTGGCTCCTCCCGCCGCGGGAGTCCGATCGTCCTCGGCCTGCGGTGGCGGCTCGGCGGGGACTGGCGCTGCTTCTCGGACGTTCCTCCGTCTCCGCCTCCCCTCGCTCTCAGCTCTCGCAGCCGTTCTAACGCGACTGCTACAGACCGAGAGGCTTAAAATGGCGCCGCACAAGGACCTCTTATATGTCGCGCAAGAGCCGCTGTATCCTGCCGCCACCGGCGCAGCGCGGAGCGTTCCGCCGCGCGAGGACAAGGGGCGGGGCTCGAGAGGACGCGGAAAGTAGTCCCCGCGCCGCCGTGCGAGCTGCTGCTGTCCCAACGCCCCGGGCCCGGGCGGGGCACCCGCGCGCTCCCGGGACGCTCCCCTGTGTAGATCCCCACGGCTGCGCTGCCCTGCCCTGCCCTGCCCTGCCCTGCCCTGCCGGACAGGGCGCAGTGGTACCAGGCGGGGGCCGGGGGTGGGTAGAGGGAAGGTGGCACCAAGATCTTCCACTGTCCCGAACCTGATGCCCGGGACATGCGCGTGCCCCGAACCGTGAGAGCGGACGCGGGGCTTGCCGCGCGCTTTCCGCCGCCCGCGGGAGGCGGCATCTTGACCCCGACCCTCAGGGGCTGCGCTGGGAAGCCGACAAAAGTCCTGGGAGGGCGGAAATTCGGGCCCCGAGCGGCAGAGGCGCGGGCGCTGGAGTCGCGGCCAGCCCGGCTCCTGGCGCTGCCGGGAGCCGCCGCCACCGCACCGCTGTTGGCCGGGGGACTCCGGCGGGTTAGGTCTTCCGCCGTCGTTGCGACCTGGGCCACACACTCCCTGCAGGGCACGACTCCCAGCCGAGCCGCACACCACCCTCAAGCCCCTAACTGCCCGGATCTTGGCTCCCTCTTCCCAACAGGGTGCTCATCCTTAACGTAGAAGTGAACTGCCGGGCGGAGCAGCCTGCTATCCCCACTCCCGAAGACTGTGAACTCTCGTTAGAATGGGCGCTTAGCCTGCAATTCAACAAGTCCTTAAGAATACCTACTGTGAATAAATGACTGGTGGAAATGGATTAGCTCTAGAGCCCTGTCAATTAGGTTAATTATTATAGATTCCGTTTTTATTTGGTTCCACTGTGCTACTAAGAATCAACAGATTTTTTTTATGGGGGGGGGGCTGGCTAGAGATTTTTCTTTGGAGGAGGTGCATTTCTATGGTATTACTTCTTTTGAGAAATCCAAGTATATTGTTTATAGGAGGAGCTACGGATTAGACAGCTTCTGATTTTTTTTAAACTAATTTTCTGTTCTTCAAAAACATTTTTTAATTTGTTTTAATAGGCTGGAGGTGGGTCTTCGTCTTCCTTGGAAATGTCTCCATTATAAACCAGTAAGATTGACATTTGTCAAAACTGAAATAATTATCCATTCACTTTCTCTAGTGTGTTGTTTTATGCTTGTTTTTTCCCCCCCAAAACAATGGAGAGTACAAAAAGCAACAGTGAAAGTTAGTTTTGAGTCTTTTATCCCTGTAATTAATGCATGAAAACAATAGGTCTTTATACATAGGGACAGACAGGAAACTACTCATTCATTCATGGAGTAGGACATGTAGTTTTAGGCATAGCTAATGCTTCGGGACCAACATGATCGTTAAATAATCTTTGTTTTCCTCTGTCTTAAAGATATTTTACTACATACAGTGGCAACGTCAACTGCTGCTTGTCTCCACAGCACATGTGAGCTCCTGCTGCGGAAAAAAGTCCGCACACTGAGATGATGTTCAGTGAGATCCATTGTCTAGGGTGCCTTCCACGTTTATATCTGTGCTAGTAATTCTGTGAAGTGCGGTCGATGGTTGTGGTTAGCTGGGCTGGTCATAATTCAAACAGATCGAGCAGAAAAGGTGTTTCATCAAAAGGGTATTTCTAATATAAACATTTTCAAAAGTGTAAATAATGTTTCCATCCTCAATTTTAATTCTTGTACACAGGTATAGGGATATACAGTTGATTTGATTAAAGTCATACATTTAAAATCAGATAACTAATATTAGAGAATTTTTTGGTACAGATGTTTTCTTTTTCTGTTCAGTTTTTGTGTATGGGTTTGTTTGGGTTTTTTTTTTGGCTAAGTAAGGCACATTGTTAAAACTGGTTAAGAAATATTTGCACTATTAGAACATCTATGGAATATCTGTATTTCTCTTCAGGTGTCAAAATAATTGAAGCACTTTTCTATGATTTAAATATCTTAATCTAAATTTAGAATTAGGATTTTTAAATCCCTAGTAATACTTTAAGCAAACACACGTTATTAAAGGAAATGCAAAATTTGCAGCAATGCAGCCAGCTCTTTTTCCCATCAAATTTAAGTGTACTGAAGAATTACTCGGTGACTGGCATTAATATATATTAATTGAATTTAACAAATTGTTCAGAATTTTTATTTTCTTTCAAAAAAACAAATTGTTCCAGTTGTCTCACCAAAATATGAGATGAATAACTTCTGTGAAATGAAGACAAATACTATTATTAAACTAATGAGAAATACGAACATCAAAATACCTAATGAGTTGGTGGAATAAGTGATCTTGCAAAGATTATTCTTAAAAATTGACCTCGAGCAATACATTTCATTAAAAAAAATACTTGGTTATCCTCTTACGCCTTTCCCTTTCCCCGACCCTCGTGGGAGAGCCAACCACTTGGGTTTGATGGAGGTTAATCCATTTTGTGAAACTGTAGGAGACAAATGGTTCTAAATTTCAGTCTGTATTCCTAGAAACCAAAAGGGTCCCCAGCTGGTTAAAGAAAGGAGGTATTACCTGTCATATCAGGCCATTGACATATCAAGCAGTAGCTGCTACATGGAACCTGAGCATAAAGCATCCCTTCTCTAAAATACATACTTTTGAATCACCTTTAGGCAAAGAAATAAATGGCCAGATTGTTTTTGCACTTCCGACAAAAACATTAATCCAGCCAGCAGCTCTTTAAAGAAGGCCCATTCACTTTTTTGCATAGTTAACTCTATCAAATCTATTCATGAAACATTTATTGAGCACTAAGACAATGAGCTTTCTATAGAGAGAGGAAAATGGATGACTGGCTCCTTTTGATTAGATCCCTTAAATTAATGTATAATTGTAATTGTTAATCAGCCCTGCTTGAAAGTAAACAGAAACCGTAGAAAACAGAAAGGAGGGTGTGGTCTCCTCTGGACTCTATATTCGAATCTCTTTGGGAAGAATCCTCTCCCAGCTGAAAGGTAAGACTAAGTAATTATTCCGTGCATTTATAAACAATAAGTCCCGGCTCTGAGAACACCAGTTAAATACATTTCTTTTGACAACCTGAAAACACTGGACAATAATCAGAATCAGCTTTTCCCTTAGCAGTCCACCAAGTGGGCTATTTATGGATTGGAACTTTTGATGTGCAATACATCATCTCGGGCTTCAGTGTTATCTTTTGATTTCTTTCCAGCTGAACAGGCTAAGTAGTTGTAAATACCTCTTGTCAGGCTACGTGGTTGGCTATTCTCGCACACACAAGTAATCTAGGAACCCACTGGGCAAATTCGGCAGAGAGCCACTGTGGAAAGCTCGCCTCGGGTGTACGCTGCAGCGCAGGGAGGGGCGGCGAAGGTGGTGGGAGGCGAGGCCATGGTGGTGGTGGTGGCGGTGGCAGCAGCCGTGGCCGTGATCTTCATGGCTGCTGCAGTCATGCCAGCAGCAATCTTCGTGACTGGGGCTGGGCGTTCTCCAGGCCTCCATTGATTTGGCACGACAGTCCTTGCCATACTGGAGAAGATTTTAATGGCTACGGTAGAGAGTGTGAAGGAGAAGCGATGGAGGCATCATCCATGATATTGAAAGAACAAAGGTATATGTTTCTAAATGTCTCTAAGAACTAAGCCAAATACCGCTGCATTGCTAAGAAATGATGCTTTGGAGACATACCTCTCCAACATACTCTACACACACACACAGGCACACTCACGCAGCTCTCCATTAAAAATTTCAAAATGGTCGCAGATATTTCATTCACCAGAAGGTTAAAGGCGTTTCCCATCGCAAGAAGGATTAACTTACCCGAGGATTCTGGGACTGCAGATGCATACTGCGGCAAAATCCTAAATTCATCGAAAAAATCATTTCTGGACTCCAGCTGCTAAAAATAATAGAATTATAGTAAATCATGAATAAGATTAAAACAAGCCATTTTCACATTCCAAAGTGTTCAGGAAAAAAAAAATGATTCTTTTCTTTTAACTCATTTCTTAAACAATGCAAATTTTAAAGTAGCTTTTCTTTTCCAGAGCACGAAGCGCCATGAAATCGATAATTTTTGATCTTTCGGTTAATAGGCAACATGGTGAGCTAGTGCAGGGACTGCGGGCAGCAGACATGTTCTTGTCAGCTCAAAATTTCATATTGTTTTTGAATCCATTGAGATTTGTAGATGTGATATCACCGGGTTTTTGTCTTAGCTGGCACTGGGCTCTAGGGATGCAAACCCTCAGTTTATCAACATAGGCATGTCTGTTGCTTTCTATATATTAAAAACAGGGAGTCTTACTGGATCTTAAACAAAAAATTATGTAAAAGGAGTGGCTGGTGTGATTATAATCCCATCATGCAGGGTCCACGGTTCCCATTTAGTGAAATTTCGCAGAGGGCAACTTCTTAAGAACATCCCTGCTGTGCAGAGTGAAAAGCATGAACAAACCAAAGACAGAATTCATCTGTGTTTATATTTTACAAACAATGAAAAACCTACTCTTTGTATGCCTTTTTCCCCCACCTTATTATTTCATGAAAACTGCGGCACTTCCCCCGCCCCCATCCAAACACTCACCACCCCAGCAACTGCAGTGTTTCGTCCCTCATGCTTCTCCTTCGCCTCCTTTTTCGCTTTCACGAATTCTGCACGCGCCATCTTTGTGTGGGGTGATTCTTTGCTAATTTCACTCACCCATTCTCTTACAAATCGGCTCAGAGATAGAAAATTATAGTGCGCTTTGGGGCTTTATTTGCCTAAATTTCTTTTCGTCTTCCCTTCTGACATAGGAAAATGGAAATGACCAGGTGGGGGGTGGGGAGGGAGCCAGAAAAGGAGATATTTCTATTCTTGCCATAACCTGTTGTATACAGTGGTGATAAAAAATATTATTAACATAATAGCAACAGCTGCAGCCTAAATAGAAGCTATGAGATAATTAAAGTGCTACAACAAATTAATTTGCTGCAGGTGCCTCTCCTGTGAACTGAGTCACCCATGCCGTACAAAGTCTAAATAAAATTATGATTTCCACCCCCCCACATGTATAAGCGAGAGAAGAGAAAACTGCCTTGTTCAGTAAATATTATGCATGCCTATTATAAAAAATAAATCCTCCCCGGCCCCTTTCCCCCTGATCCCCATCAATATATCTCAGATGGCTTAGTCACCAGTGAATAAGCGTGGACTTGGAGCGGGTGTGTATGTACAGAGGTGGTGTGGATCTGTGTGTGTGTGTGTGTGTGTGTGTACACTTTTAAACATACGGAGGTTTTATTCTGTGTCTTAGTCAGAAAACAGATGGACCAGCTATAGATTTTTTTTTTAGAAAACATAGAGATAATTTATAATATTTGCAAGCTCTATTGGGTTTAAAACAAAAATTAGATGTATTTATGTGTATAGCTAGAAGAAAAATAACAAGCATTGAGCAGTTGCCCATCTGAAATAATCCTTTTTTTTTTAATCACCCATCTTGCAGAAGAGGGACATGTGTTTGTCGTGTGGCACTCTTCCTTGATGTGAAAGAGAGAGATTTTTACTCTCACATGCTGTCACGCTAGTGCCGGCGGAGAACGTCGCTGGTTATATCGCAAGGGTGTGCACCAGGGCATCACGGACAGGGGTCTGGAGAAGGTCACAATGCCAGAAGCAAGTGTCCACTTTCTGTTTTGCACTGCTCAGCAAAAAATAACTTTGGGCCCAAAAAAGTGGAGGAACACAGAGGTTGAATTTTTTTTTTTTTTTAGCTACTTGACTAAACATTCCCTTTGAGTAGGGACATAGCCATTTCTGATTTTTCTCCCAGGATGCCACTGAAGGGCACAGACAGCTTTGTTTCCATTGCAGCCTTAGGTGGTAGTTTATTAAAAAGCCAGAAAATACAAATTTCATCATCAGTCTACATTTCCAAGGTTATTGGTAATTAAAATGCATTTTATGAATAACCTTAAATTTTAATTCCAAACCTTACAATAAATTGGATGAGCTTCTTAGACAATGCAGGGATTTGGATTTAACTTTGCTGAAATTTGAGTTCCAGGAGAATGATATAAAATTATTCAAACAGAACGCTGTTCCAGCTACACCCAGAAGGGACACTGCATTTGCACGGGTTTTCTTTTAAATACATTTTACTTCACACACTTCGTACAGGCGGACGACAGGGATGAGCCACCGTCGTCCCCCACGCGGAGGTGCCGTGTGTCTGTCACACCGCGTCTTACGCAGGAATAGACGTGCGTTTTACTCCATTTTCCTTTTGTTTATACGAAAGCTTTTTCTTCATAATCCATCTTCAAATCTGCTCATATTTTGCACTTACAATGATAGAATTTGAGTTGGGGGAACAGAAAAAGGAACAAAGACCACATTGTTAGTCCTTTACAAGGAGGGAGAAAGAAATAGTCAATTCTTTGATAAAAATGAGAAAAGTCGACAAGTAGGGAATAGATACATCTCGGAGATTTTCTAGGAATTTGTACATCAGCCGACTGTCATTTCATACAAATGGAGCTCTCCGAAATCATAGAGTTCTATAATTACAAAATCAATGAGGGCAAATGAAAAAATGCTTTAATTTCTGTTGTTTCAAGGGATCGTCCCTTCAAAATATTTGTCGGGTCGCTAAATTTTATTAGAGTCTAAGCTGTAAGAAATCAAGACAGTGAATGTCTAGCACACACATTCCTCTTTCCTATTCATGTTCTCTTTGCGTAGCATAAGGATCCAAGGTCTTTGAAGCCTTCCTCCTGTGACTTAGTTTTCAGAGCCGTGTTCTTAGATTGTCAGTACGAGTGACACTGCAGGTTCTAAAAAGTAAGAAATGGCTGTGGTAAGCCGACTTGTTTCGGGGTGGCTTATTACATGGGAAAAGCTAGCTAACATAGCTAGGATGATTCCATTTTTTTGGCTTGTTTTTAATAATGACACCATACCGCATGTTTATCTGAGCTTGTCGTCTTCAAAACAAAAAAATTCTAAAGATTTAAAATTATGCTGCCTTCTTAGTCAAATAGTTTTGATTATGCCCTCTCCAGATAAATATTTATTTAAATTATATACATGTGCTGCTGTCAATGCACATGTGAAAAATCCATGAAGCATGACTTTTTGAAGATAGAAAGTCAATATAGGAGCTGTAATATTTTGCTTCATCAACCCAGTGGGTCCTCATGGGCACCTTCTGGATCGTAGTCACTCCACTCAGGACCAGTCTTCTGCAATTCTGAGACCCACAAAATCTGCTTTAAAGCATTGTTTCACCCTTTCTAAATGTGTGTGATTCGTTTTTTAAAACTAAACTCGGCTTTATTATAGTTGCTGATGATTGCAGAGTCCTTTAGTGAGTTACACATCGATCTTTGCTATTAACTGACTTTAAATCAACCCCCGTTTAGTAAAAACCACCATTCACATACCTAGCAAATGCACCTAGAATACATACTGGTTTATGGAGTCTCTCGCATGACCGTTTTCTCTTGGTATTTCACTCTTTTGTGTGTGTGTTCCGTGCCCTGTGTCTTTCCTTTCTTTGATTATGTTTTAACAAGATGTTCACCGAGGATGAGGATGCCTTTTCAGTGTCGAGAGATCCTAAGATTTCGTACCTCACAGGATCATAGCTGTACTTTTAGTATCTGCTGCTTAAGAGAATCTACGTAGTGACAAAAAGCTGCTATAAAACCAATAATGCTTTTCAATAAATTCTTGTGTTTATTAATCCCAGCGAAAGCTACATGAGTTTGAATGCCAGTCACAAACATATGCGGAAGGCTCATTTTTGAGTGCACAGACTTAGTGCCTACATGGGGTATTTGGTGAGAAAACCGCTGCAGCAACAAAAGCAGGAGCAGCAAGCCCCACTCTGCGGTGCGCCAGCTCTGGGACCTGGGCGGGCTCTTGAACTGCTCCAAGGCCGCACCCCTTCTCTGGTGGCAGTCACAGTAGTCCAAGTGGTGGCTTCCATTTGGGGAGCTCTGCTAGGTATGACGCTTTGCCTTTCACAGCCCGGTGACCTTCACCTTTCACATGTGAGACCTCATTTAACCGTCACGACTGGTAAAGCAGGGGAACGTTACCTTCCCCATTTCACATCCAGGGAAAACGAGACTTAGGGAAATTAAGGCCTTTACTCAGGTTATCAACTAGATAAACGGCTGCAATTTGAACTTTAAACAGTAGCCATTAGCAGCATGTGACTTTTTAAATTTAAGTGAATTAAAATGGAATGGAATTAAAATTCAGTTCCTCAGTGTCATTAGCACATTTCAAGCCTCTAGCCGTAGGTGGTCACCACATAGTACCGCGCAGATTACTCCCATCACAGTGTGCTGAACTAGACTGACCAACTGCAATGCCTGTGCTTGTGCCAGTGGACCTAATCCTTTCTTACCCATTTATTCTTTTACTTGTTCATCCACTTAACAAACACTTCCTAACACCTACTATGTGCCAGGCACCACGGTGGACACCGGAGAGCCGTCCCACTGTGTTGTCATGATCAAATGAAATAGACATGAAAGAGTTTCTTGAGCTCTAAGGTTCTAGATAGACATGAGATATTTTCATGTTGGCGTTGCTCTAATGGTGGGGCTATGTTACTCTTATTGGAATCCTTTCCTCCTTCCCTCCACCCCCCCCACCCCGCCCACCTAGCACAGTGCAATACCCGTTAGAAGTGAACGCACAGCCTCCCATTGGCATTCCCAGTTACCGTAGGCATTGTAACCATGTCCGTTCTCACCAGCGATGTAGGGGAGTCCCGTTCCCTGGAAGCGTCATCCATGGAGGATGGGGGCAAGCTGCTGTTTGCTCCACCCGTACCCTCTAGACCGTATCTCTCTGTACAGCTGGAACTCTCCGCACCAGGGCTTTATTCTGGCTTCAGGAAGCAGGCTTGGGTGTGGGGGATGGGTAGGGCAGAAATGCCTAAAAGTTAGTGCCCCACAGGCAGCCATCAACCAGTGATGGGCAGGGAATTGGTGGATAACCCCCCCAGCTTTTTCACTCTGAGATAGAACGCTGAAGTGCCTCCCATAGCCCCCTGACTGAGCTCCAGGTGCTCTGTACCGGGAACTGGCTTAATAACACACCTGGCACGTCTTTCCCTTTCCCTTTTCCCCACTAGTGTCACCTATGATCACCTCCCAAATAAATTACCGACACTAAAATATTTGTCTCGGCTCGGCTTCTGGGAGAACCCAGTCTAACAGCCTGTCATCAAACTCGTGGAATTTTATCAATGATGTTACAGTATAATTTGAGCTTGCATTTTTCTTATAAATGAAGCTGAGGATATTTTCATACATCTGAGATATTTTTATTTCTACTTCTGTGAACTAACAGTTACATCTTTTGCTTTTTGTTTGCTTCCATTTCTATAAAATATCTATAATAGGAAGATTAGCGCTTTGTCAGTAATATGAGTATGTTTCCAGTTTCTTGTTTGTCTTTTCTGTTTTAAACATGTTTTTCTACTTTTTTCCTCCTCTTCCTTCTTCTTTCTTTCTTTTTGCAATGCATGCGATTTTATTTTTATGTGGACAAATTAATCAACCTTTCCTTCTGTCTCTTCTGCATTTTGAGCCATGCTAAGAAGTGCTTTTCTCCTCTCTAAGTTACATAAGAAGAACTCCAGGTTTCCTAATAACACTTCCAAAATGCTTGGGTCTATATCTTTAATCCATTTGAAATTCATCCTCGTGGGTGTTAATCACCTTTTCTCCTTCTGCTTTGCCTGCACTGTGACCTCTCAAAGAAGCACCCAGCTCTCTGAAACCGCCCTTGGGTCACTCTGAGCAACGTGTCTTATTTCACTGTCCCAACACATTTCCTCTTGCAAATGATTATGGGCCTCATGGCTTTCCCCTTAACTTGGCCTTTACTAATCATATTAGCAGGAGAGTTTCCTGCTGCCGCATTTCTCTATCTGGAATAGTCTCCCTGTATCTTTTTTTCTTTACTGAGTTCATATTTTATCTGAAGGGAAGGTACCTATATTTCTTCTTTCTCATAACTCTTCATTGTTTTCTCTGGTCCTGTTTAAAATGGCAGAGCAACTTGTGTGCCAAGTTCATGTGGCATAGAACACAATCCCTTCTAAGGTCGCAGCGTGCTTTTACTGACAGGCTCAAAAAGTAGTGAAAAATATGAAGAGGGCAGGCCACAAAAAAACATATAAATCTGTGGGGTTCGTCTGCAATGGAGGCATTGCTGTATACATTTTAAATTTCTTTTTGTCTCAATAGTTGTTCACTCTTAGGGAGAAAAAAGAAATAGATAGATGCAAGAGAGATAGATTAGATAGGTAGATCTGATCTATATTCACCTGTAGAACGAAGTCAGCCATGCAAATCACATCTGTACACGAACTTGATTAAATTCTGTTGTTTTGGCACAAGCAGACACACTGGAAGAATTAAAGCTTTTCTGACTTGTTGCTGCCTGTTTGGTCTTCCCTTGGGCATGCTTCTAAAAATATTGCCTTTGTACTTCTGGTGCCTTTTATGACACCCTAGGCCAGTTTCCCCCCTCCCGTGGGTGGCTCGTGCTCACTGATCTTTGGCCTGCTTCCTGTTGAGTAGATGGAAAGAAGCCCATCACGTTCTGTCAGCCCCCTGCCTTCAGCCAGGGTCCCTACTGACTGCGAGAGAAGGCACCCAGCCACCATGCCTGTCAGCCACGGGTGCTGTACGCTCCTTTGGCCCGCACATGATACGAAGAAAATGTATCCCCCCTACCTATTTACCCAACTGCCCCTGTGTGTACCGGACTCTGTTTCCTTTTACCTGGGAAGAGAATATTCCTGTTCACAGCAATGAGAATAACTTCCATGGATACTCCTCCCAGCTTTTCTGGCTTTTTCTTGCGGGAGACCAGGGGAGTGAGACTGGGGGGCGAAGGGATCCTCTCCCTCCCAGTCCTCCCTTCTCCCTGAGAGGTTTCAGTGTAGCCTCTGTGGAAACTTCCATCACAGACGTCTCCCCCCGGGCACCCCCACCCTCCTCATCAGAATACTCCTCCCCTGAGTGTCACTAGCTGTGGGATTGTAAGACTCCATTATAATAAAGGTGACAATGACAGATCTCAAGGAAGTGGAGCTCCAAAGTGAGGGAGGGAGACACATCAGAGAGAACGGGCTCCGGGAGCCCGATAATGAGCATGGAGAGGACTTTTTCTGCTTATGGGTGAGAGAGACTGGGAAGTCTCCGTTTGAAGACAAAGCACATAATAATGTGATCACAGAGCTCTCCTAATGGGGCCGGTGTGATGTTCGGAAAATGTATTCTTTTCACTGCCTTATGCTCATGTTCCAGTGGAAAAGGTCTTCAAATGTGTGTTTACTTAATGTACCTAACGCCACACTAACACCACACTTTTTGTACAGCAGACTTACACGCAGGCGTGTGTTTAATTGACTTAATAACCCTTGGGTCTCATCCATGACTTTTTCTATGCTCTTTGACTCAGTTGGAAGAATTAAAATACGGTCAGGCAGACATCCCTTAGTAGTGTCATCAATTCATTTCTAAAGGATTTTCTAACATGCGTAGCTGGGTGCTCTCTCGCCCTTTTCTTCTTCTGAAAGGTAAGGTGAAAAAGAAAAAAAGGTAAGGTGGTTTTTTTTCCAGACAGCGCATGAATCGGCTCCACCAGCATTGCCAGCTGCCTGTGTACAGAAGCTCTGTTTTCACCGGAGCTTGAATTCAGAGATGCAGGGCCGCTGCAGGGCGGGGCCTGGCGTCCCCTCGGCGTTCAGGAAGGACACAGGCCACAGCTCTGCCGTGTGCGGCCTCCTGGGACAGCTGGTAGCCACCTACGCAGACACTCACGGCTGGACAGCCAACAGGCCGCTCATTAGCGTGGCTCCGTTGAGTTGTTAAGCCTTTCCCTTTCTTTCTTTCTGTCGTTTGCCACTCACCGAAACCGGAAATCCAAAAGGCACTCCAAGGTCACGACTCTCCCAAGCACATGTGTATAACGGGGAACTTTCCAGAGCTATTCTTTCTCATAGAACTTAATGGGTGGTTCTTGAAATTAGGAACAAGAGCGATGGTCCATCAGCCCTCTCTACTTTTTGCTTAGGACTAGAGGTGTGGGGGTGGGGCGGTGAGGAATGACTGCCCGTGGACAGGGGGCTTGTTACTGGGGTGATGAAAATCTTCTAAAACTGACGGAGGCGATGGTTGCACAACCTTGTGAGTGTACTAAAAACGACTGAGTTGTGCACTTCCACTAGGTCGGTTGAATGGTGTGCCTTAGATGTCAACAGCACTGTGTAATAAATGGATTCGTATATCTTATCGTTGATAATGAACCCTATTCTCCTAGGATCCCATTCCTAATGAAGCCAACGATACGCATCTCTCAAGAGCCGCCTCTAGTCACCTGGAGTAAGTGCAGGTGTCAAAAGATACCAGCGCAGTTTGTGCGAAGTTCATTCCTACGACTGACCCGGAAGCTCACACAGGTCTCACAAACATTGTTATGCAATTCATTCATTTCAAAACCAGGAATCCGAGTTTTCTAGCACATGCTTAGATAGCCTAAGATTAATTTTTTTTCAACATTAGGTAAACAAATGTTCAGAGATAGATATGATCTTATAGTGACTACTTGCCTATCACCTGGCAGCACTTCCTGATTCACTGGCTGGAGGGATCATGAAGGAACATCCTCCGTGGAGCTCTGGGGTCACATACTCCAGCATTTTAGGGCTGCTATGGGATCAGTATGATGGGTTGTCACTGAGCCCAGGGTGTGTGCTCTGCCCACATATTAGAACACCGGTACCATTTGGGGACCCCTCCCCCCACTGTGGCAATCACTTCCGAGAGCTGGCACCTGCGTTTCTTTTTTAGAAACTTCTCCTCAGTCTACTGGGGCTCACGTGGTCCATATGCACAGTAAGTGCCTGGGAGCTTCCATGCCCACCAGCATGGGGGTGACCCTTCCTCAGTGACTGAGGGTGCAGGCAGGGAGACTTGAAATGCCAGCTGCTTTGTCTCAGGTCCAGGCAGCTCCAAGGCTTAACTCATACGCAGAGTTTCTTATGGTATCAGGGCGGCCATCCTCTGAGGGTCTCAGGGGGTGGAGTTGATCACACCCTTACTGAGCTTCTTCCCCTTCCCTGACCTGCTTCCCCGTTTTCTTCCAGATTTCCCGTGGCAGCATTTCCCTCAGAAATCATCTGCATGCCAACCCTCATTTCAGAGGCGGCTTTGAGGTCCTGCCCTAAAACCATAGTCAGCACATCAGGCTAATCAGCGTGCTCATGGCTGGCATGCCTGGAGCCCTGACCCACGCTGTAGGTACCACTGGTCTGTGAGGCTCAGCGGTCGGTGCGAACCCAGACGGGGCTCTCCCTCCGGAATATCACTGTGCCCGGACCTGGCAGAGCTGAGAGGTGGGGAGAGAAAGACGCTGGGGTCCTGGTGGCATTGTTTGAGCGCCTGGCAGGGCCAGCTTTTTGGGCCTGCCACCTGCGTGGTCACAGAGGCCTCCGTGTTTAGAAGGACCCGGCACAGGGTTTAATGCTCCTGCCACCTCATCTTGAAATTCTTCATCCTTTTGGAAAAAGACCCTGCACATTTATTTTGTACTGATCCCTGCAAATTATGTGGCTGGACCTGGTGGACCTTACCGTACCTGCCACATAGCTCTGGGTTCTTGTTTGTTTCACAGAGCAGCCAATTTCCTCTGGGCTTCTGTCATTTGCAGCTTATAGAGCTGTGATCTCAGTCTGGGTTTGCAGTTGCAAACGTCAGAAACTCATTCTAGCCGGTCTGAGCAGAAAAGAAACTCGTTCAAGAACTCAGGGAATCTGAGAGGTCCAGAGGAACAATCCTGAAGCCCAGTGGCAAAGAACAGTAGCCAGGTTCTGTCACAAATAGAGTACACCTCTGTGCACAAAAAGCATGTTCATACCACCGAGTCTGGGGCTTGGATGCTGCTTGGAATCTCTGTCATTGGCAGCTAGACGCTCTGTAGCTATGCTCAGCAGAATGGGTTCCATGGGCCTCCAAGTTCATGGCACTTGCTTCTTGGGGCCTCATGGGTGTTATCAGTTTGGTGAAACCCAAACCTCCCATCTGCACCTCAGCAAGAGTGGCTGGGCAAGAGAGATTCCAGCTTCTGCCTAGAGAAGACGTGGGCTCATAAACCAGGGAATTTCCCCCCAAATAGGAAGGGGGTTCAAGGATGTTGGGAGGCATCCAGAAGTATCCAATACCCACTACTTACCTACATTTGACTTCTGCTGAGGCCCGTGTACATCAGAAGTTTTTCACAATGTGGGATGAGTCTGTTGATACCCTTCCTGTTGCTCTCAGTGATTCTGGGGTCTCCCAGTGTGCCCCTCAACCAATCCTTAGGACATTCTACTCCTTGTTACCTTTTGGGGCGCTGCCCCAGGCTCACTCTCTGCCCCCACCTCCCTGGTAATCTATTTTCCACTCAACTAGATTCTCAACCAGGATGAGATGGGTCCATTTCTGCAAAGCAGAATATAACCCAGCCCTGAGGTGACACAGTGTTTACCTGGAGGCGGGCGTGGCTCCATGTCACTGGCTGTCCCTGAGCAAGTCCCACACACCGGCTGCAGCTGGCGGGACACACACCTATTGCCTTGCAAAACCATCTCTTTCTTGCTAATAATGCTTATGCCAGTTCCCAGCCTGCTCAGAATCAGGTGTTAACAAAATAATGAACAAACTAGAATGTACAGTTAGTCATTATCAGTTTCCTTTGATGAATCCGCCCTAGAGTTTGCTGTTGCCGATCTGATGTAAAAATTAACCAAAGAACAAAAGACTGCCTTGGGGAGGGGCATGAAATCAGCATTTCAAAACAACTGTTTCATCCACTTTGTACTTTTGTGTTGAATACACTGATTCCGAAGGAGAAGCTGGAGTTTGGAAGGTGGAAATGGGAAGAGAGCCTGCTGTAGACACCACGGGCTTCTTGGCTGTCCTGCAAGAGGCTGTAGGTGGCCTGTTAGGTTGGGGAGACATCAGCAGGGCCAGAATCCTGTCTCGTGTGTGCGTGACCGTGCCAGCAGCTTGGGGACATGAAGGGTTTAGAATCAGGAATGAGCAAAGAGCAGCTCCTTGTCCCTGTACCTCTCTCGCGTGCCCAGCTTTTCTGAAGCTTTACTGCTGGTCGGGGAGGGGTTGACATGAACTAGGGTTTCTCTGAGGTGCCACTCCCTGCCCCCTGGTTAGGAGAGGGCAGGCATGGAGGAGCCTTCAGAGTGTCCTTACGGATAATGTGACCTTGAACTCTACGTATCTGGGAATGAGCCAGAGGGCTGTGGTCAGTGCTCAGTGAACATTTGCTAAACAAGTGCTTGTTCACTTTAAAACTTGACGTCTGTGCTATTTCCACTACCTGGAATATTCCTCCCCTCTCCTCGCTTTCCATCAGTCACTACAGCTGCTTGGAATTTTGACAGAAAGCATTAAAACATAAAATGAGGTCATAAATCTTAAGGGAGCAGCATTCTCCTGAATGCCAGGAACACACGTCTGCTCGGAGCAGACTGCCCAGCAGTCAGGTTCACGGCCGGTACGTCTCCACTTCCCAAGCGCACTGCTCTCTACTGCACAGAGCAGAAGAGACACATGCATCGAAGACCATGGTACCATTTCGAAGGAAGCAGCGCATCCTCCGAGGTGATCCCTTAATAACCTGTGCTGTATCTTTCCACTGACCTTAAAACCAAAACAAAATAGTTGAAGAACAGCCACAGGGATGAGAAAGGCAGCTGGAGGATTCTTCCCTCTTTAAGGAGTCAGTCCCATCTGAGACATCTTCTCTCTGCTCCCAAGCGCAGGTCTTCACGCTTAATACAACTCTCTTCCACACCTCCTCCCGGGACCCACCTTTGTTCAGCATCCTTTAGGCTATAGTCTCACCTCCCATGGTCTGCAGGAGGTGATGCAGCTCTCTCCACATTGGAGGCGAGACACGGAACCCACGGAACTCAGCTGCCATCTCCAAGAAGCCAGAGCTCTCTCTCTCCAGGCCCTGGCGGGGCCCTGGCAACAGGTTGAAATTCACCATCAATCTCATTTCTGGGCACGTGGTTTTGCTCTCTTGCTGATCGGCTTGTCTAATCATCAGTCTCCCTGGGGTTTGACGGGCCAGAGATGAGCTCAGGGTAAAGGGGGAGCCGAACGGAACCTTCTGTGCAGCATGAAGGAATTTGGAGAGTTCTGGAAGCTAGGGCAAGCCTTCCAAGGATTTAAGCAGGAGGGTGGTCAGATCAGAATGACATTTCTGAAAAGTCACAGGGGAAGATGGGTGTACGCCCACCAGGGGGTCATGTAGTCAGTCAGGAGGCAGCAGGTGAGGGAGACCAGTAGGAGACTCCCTGGTCATTCCGTTCAGAGAAGACCCATGCCGTAGACCACGGGCAATGGGAATGCAGAGGGGCCAAAGAGGAGCAGTGGAAATGAGCGAGGTCAGAGGGTGATCAGAATGTCCGCGTGCAGGGGTGGGGCAGGCTGGGTAGCAGCTCTCGAGTTTCTGGCCTGAACATAACATTGCCTGAGGCAGGATGAAAAGCATCGCTGGGGTCGGATGAGCTCTTGGCCACGCTGAGTTTGGGGTGCTTGTGGAAGGCCCCCGTGGTGGTTCCTCCCTGCAGATGCAGGCCTGGAGCACGGTGAGACCCGGCCAGGGTGGTTGGTTTCAGCTGTAGAGGAGCTGCCCGGGAAAGAAACTTACCCGGAGCACAGAAACAGCTCTGACATCCAGCCAGCCAGCTGACTGACAAATGAGCATGGCCTCCCTGTGGCCGTGTGCTGCCCACTCAGAGGGTCCTCAGGGCATCCAGGCTGCACCTCCTAAGGCTGCTGCTTCTGGAGAACTTGGAGGAGAAGCACTTGGGGTGGGAGGCTGGGGCAATGAGGAGCCTCAGAGGGGTGCTAGCCCCCGTTCTGCTTCCCTGGTCTTGCACAGAGCTGCACCCTCCCTCTCTGTCCCCCTGCAACGCCGCTATCCAGTGGGGGAGAAGCTGGGCCCTGTGAGAATTCTCTGCCTGCCCTGAATCCCTGGGAATGCCTGCCAGGGAGGACTGGGCCCCTGGGGAGCTTTGCTTTCTTGCCTCTGAGGCTCTGCGGAGCCCAGCTGTCAGCAGGAGACAGGAGGGCAGCGTTCCCTGAGGCTCGGCACTACGGTGGAGGAAGCACATTGGCTCCAGGAGCCTCTGCTTTGGCGAAGGAGGAGGCGAGGGTGGCAGCTGTGCCCAGTGGCGGATCACAGGTGAGTGCTGGTGTCGTCCGTAGCAGCCACGGAAAGAGAGAAACGCACCAGGCTGTGCCCGCACAGATAAGTGAAACAAAGATGGGTGAAGTGACTCAGTCTCCCTGAGAACTCGCTTGAGTCGCAAGATTGACCACGGGGCCCAGTGTACTGAGGGATGTCATTTATTTTCTCATCCCAGGGCCTGTGGACGTGCCACGTGACAGCAACATCTCTTAATTGTTTTACGGTTTCCCCAGGGCTATCCCTCTGGGGTTTGGTCAAGGAAAGATCTTTACCTTGTTTCTAGGGTGTCATCTTCGTGAAAGAGCGCTTTTTCTGTGATCTAGAGTCAGTCACCAAACTCTCGGATCCTAGCCGAGGGAAGTGGGGCTCAAAATGTTTCTTCCAGGTGCGTCCCCGAGGCCAGCTCCCTGCCTCCAGTTTGCTGTTATGATTAGTTGTGCCTTAAAGCAGTTTTTCAAGTTGGGCGTCACTAACACGTCAGTCTGCTAATTCTTTGTTGTCTGGGACTGTCCTGGGTCCCGTAGGATGTTTAGCGACCTCCCTGGCTTGTAGATGTCAGTAGCGGTCCTGCTCTCTCAAGTTGGGACAGCCACAAAAATGCCTTCAGACATGCCACATACCCTTGGGCGAGGCAAAATCGCCCTCCCTGGAGAATGGCTGTTGAGGAGGAAGGCCTCCGGTGAGACATGGGGTCTGGCGCTTTAGCATAGGATATGTAGGACCCTTGGTCACGTGAGAAAAGGGTGCAGGGCTGGACACGTGACTGCAAGCACCATTCTTAACAATGCAGTAGCCGCACTGTTCTATCTGCTGGGTGGACCAGAGGCCAAAGCGTGGTACCCTCTTCGCTGAGGGCAAGGGAGGGGACTTCAAGCGGGTCTCAGGTGCAGCATTAGAAAATGTTGAGTCAAAAGCCCAAAGCTTATATTCTTTCCAAGTTTCTTTCAGATCCACCAGTTGGTGTTGGCTTCTTTTCTGGTGTTACCTCGGTAACGTGCCTTTGCTAATTTCCTTTTTGCCTCCCATTTCTATCGCCTATATTAGCTTTTCTATCTTGCATCTTAGTATCATTCCGTCAGTGTTTAATCCAGAAGTTACGAAATGCATCCTTACCTTGTTGCAGCCTGCCCGTACATTAGTACTTTTAGCACATCCTGAACAATGGGAGACCCTTGCAACAATTTAAATCTGTTTGTCCCTCTCCTGTCTTTTTTTTCTCTTGTTGTTATAGATGTTACTCCTATGCAGTCAACAGTTTTTTATACTCACCCTTGGAGGTGCAGTGTATTTCCTGCTGTGCTTTCTTCCCCCAGTCTGGGAACATTTTGCACGCAGTCCCTTTACCATTTCTTCTATTGTAGCGCAGAGAGAGCAGGCCTCAGGCGAAGAGCCTTTCTCAGACGTTAAAATCTGAATTTAGTGGAAGTGCTTTTGTTTTTATTGTGTTTATTGCAGTTCTTTGCTATTTTATAGAAAAAAAACCAAAAGTGTTCTTCTCGTTAAATTTATCAAAGGAATACATTGGGCTGATATAAAGAACATTATTAAGCAAATAACCATCCGAACACACAGACCAAAAACCGAGGAGGTGGCGCTCGCTTCGGCAACACTGAGAAGGTGGTACACAGGTTTTCAAAGTGTGGCAGTGAGAGCTCTCGCGAGATGAGGTGCTGTGGGGGGAGGGAAGAAGAAAGCGGGCCTTTGTCAAGGGGCAGCGAGGTCACTGGGACCAAGCACCAGGGCTTGTGGCTGTGGGCACGTTGCTTCACTTCTGTCACCCAAAAAGGGGGATTTTCTTCACAAAAGGAAAGCTTCAGGTCTTTCTATAGCTTTAGGTTATTTATAGTTAAATAATAACTGCCATTTAGACTGTAAACACTGTGTTGGCAATGTGCTAAAGATCCTGTATGGCCCTGGCTGGTGTGACTCAGTGGACTGAGTACCAGCCTGCGAACCAAATGGTCACTGGTTCGATTCCCAGCCAGGGCATATGCCTGGGTTGTGGGCCAGGTCAGGTCTCCATTAGGGGACGTGTGAGAGGCAACCACACGTTGATGTTTCTCTCCTTCTCTTTCTCCCTCCCTTGCCTTCTGTCTAAATTAAGTAAATAAAATCTTAAAAAATAAAAAAAAAAAAGATCCTGTACTAACCAGAGATCAAGTTGTTGTTGTTGTTATCTATTTCTCTGTTTTTCTTTACCTACAAACTTTCCCATCCTTGCCAGCTTTATTTATTTACTCACCCCAAAAATGGTTACTGGATATCTAATCTGTGCCCTGGCCCTGGTCCTTTCTTACTAAATGACGAGGGGCACAAACTTCATCCATCACGCTGAACCTTGCGTGGTCCATCCATGAAATGGGAACATTAATAGCGCTTAGCCCATGGGGTCCCTGACTCTGTAACGGAGCCCCTTCCTCCAATTCGAGGTTTGGAGCAGGAAGGGTACAGTTCTGCGGAGGAGGCAAGGATGGCTAGTGCTGGCAGGCAAGACACGTGTCCTTGCAACCCCAGGTGTGCTTATTAATGTGAAGGCTCAGGACGTATTTTTCTGGAACACGCCGTCATCTGCTAGCACCTTAAAGTACAATCACTCAGGCTGCCGCTGCCGCTGCGCAGGGATGGGACGTGGAACACGGGTGCTTCCTGCGGACAGAGGCCGGGCTCGTCCATGAAGGGTGTCATACGTCATCGTTTTTAGCACCACAGACGTCCTCTGGTCGGCCTGTAAAATGCTTTCAGCCCTTTGAGCCAATCCACCAGCTCAGGCCAAAACTTCCTCCTTCACAGCCACAGCTTTAAGTGCTAATTTAGACTTTTGGTTTTTCGTCGTTCTGTTTGCTGCCTTTTCGTTCCAGATTCTTCCTTCTCTCTCAGTTATTGGAGGAGAAGTGAGAACCCTACTGTCAGAGCCAAACCTCTCAGGTGGGGAGTGAGACCCGGGGACCGTCACTGGGGCCGCTCCCTGGGCAGCATGTCGTGGCCCCGGAGAAGACAGATACTGGCAGGTGGGTGGGTGTGACACTGGGTGGCCTGCGCCCACAGAAGGAAGACGGCCCCAGAAACAGGGAGATGGTGTGGGACTGTTTGTCCCTTTAGAGTTGCTCCTTCCGATCAAACGTCATTGTCATTGCAGTGAGGCCTTCCTGCTGAGCGGCCAATTGTTCTGAGAGATCATTAAAGGACACTCCACACAGAGACAATCCATACAAGGGTTACTTGTCAATGGCGATGACAAGAAGAGCGAGTGTTGGGAGATACAAATCCGTCCCCCTGGGGGCCATCCATCTGGCAGAGAGGGATGCAGAGACCTGGTGGCACGGCTTCCTGTGGCTCCTCCCAATGCGCTTCCCCCTCGGTAAGTGACCGGGGGACCTTTGTCTCATCCCCTCATCCTGGAGACGGAGAGGAAATTGAGCTGCCAAGCCACATGAGGCTCCCACTGGAGATTTGGAGGAAGATGAACGGTGCTTAAGGAGCAAGAAGACCGTGAAATCAAACCATTAAAAAACAATTTCGGGACCAGTCAACTTCCTTCACCTTCTTTTTGCTGCGATAAAGCCCCCAAAGTCCTTGGTTTCTTTGATCTTGCTTGAGTTGCTGTGTTGACTTTCTCGCTATAAAGGTGCTTCTTGCACTGGGGGACATGCTGCCCCTGGGAGAGAACGGGAAAGGAGCGGCTCCGTGCCCTTCCCCACCATTTTCTCCAGTTATTTTTCAGCCTTGGGGACAAAGCTGGGATTCTTGGGACTGATGTCACCAAGGTTGCCTGCAGGCATGCCTAGGAGAGAGACAGCCTCAAGAGGCTTACTTTTCACTAATTTTCACAAAGTTCTTTCATTCAATTTGAGCTGTCTGTCGCTTTGCGCCCCAGAAATTGAGGCCAGAATTAAGATCCAGAATGAACTTTAAATCTAGTGGCAGTGGGCGTCCCATAGGATGACATGAATCTCTCCTTCCGCCCCAGGGACCCACTTTTCCCTTTTTTTCGCTTTTAAGTTAAAAATCAATTTTAATTTTACAAATTATTGAGAAATGCTTTTTCCTTGTAAAAAATTAAATCAAAACACTTTGGCTAAGATGAAAAGGTCCCTGTGACCGACAGTGTTCCCCTCACCCCCAAAGGGGTGACAAGTACTGCAGAAAGATACGCGCCCCTCTAATTCTTTATCCCTCCTTAACGCACGTTAGGGACTTATGTCCCTGTAGGAAACATACCGCGTGTGGGTGTTAATGCTATTCTGCTTTACATGCTCTTCTGCAACTCGTTTCCCCATTTGCCAGGAAATGCCCAGACTGGACTCAGAGTCACCCCTCTGGTTACCCAGCTGGGAGGGCACGAGGGACTGAAACCCAGCCCGTGTCTGCTAGCTTCGCTCTCTGATTTGCTTACCCAGGGGGGACCGTGTTTTCTAACTCACTCAAAGGTGCGGGATGGATCTTCTCTGCTCTCTCTAACTGCTCTGTAGTAGCCCCAAGTGTGGGTATATTGCACTTTATGTGACTGTCCCCATGGGTGGACATTTGAGTATTTTCTAGTTTCTCGTGATCATAGGCCGTGCTGCCATGAACAAACAACCTTGTCCACCCTCTGCGGGCACAGAGGCCAGCGTTTCTCCGGAAAAGGCGTGAGGGTGCTGCGTCGTACGGATGCACATCTTAAACCCGAGCAGACAACGCCAAAGTGCCCCTGAAGGGCGCTATCGATACGGTCTCCCCAGCAGTGTCTAAGAGCGCCCATTGCCGTCCGTTTCACCAGCACGCGATGCTGCCAGGCTTCGATTTTCCCTAATTGCTTTCTCCTTCTTACTTTGCATCTGGTTGACCCTCCTGCCCTGGAGTTATTCCCTAACTACTGTTTCACTTTGCTGCTGATTTTTTCATGAACTTGATCTCCACCTTGGCTCTCTAGCCACCTGAGCTCCCTGCTGCTTGGTCTCTTGACTCTATCAAGGTGCGTCTGCTCTCATTCTGGCCTGAGTTCCAGGTGGCAAGTGGGCAGGAGAATAGCCCTACATCAACCTAGTTGTGTGTTTAGGGGTCAGCTGCTTGTCTGGACCTCGGTGTCCCCACCTGCACCCTAAAGAAATGGGGTTACAGAAACTCCAGGAATTTAGCTCTCAAGTTCTGGGCTGCAGTAGAACTAAAAAACACATGACGTTAAGAAGGCATTCTTGCCCCCATCGGTGCTAATCACGGTGAGGCCAGTTGGCTTGCTTTACAGTGAGCGCACACCGTCATACGTGAGTCATCTGCAGAGGTAATGAATAGGTATGGATTTTATTGCTCCAATAAACGATATCACCATTCCTTTCTGTGCTTTCATAGGTGGGGGATGGGTGATGAAACCCTCAACCAGGCAGTGACCACTTCTTGAGTAAATCAGGCCCACCTCCACCTCTGCCGCCACTCCCTTCTCGCTCTTCACTCATCGCCACACCTTCCCCGCTCATTCCACAAATATTTCTCAAGCACCTGCAACACCCCCTGCTTCGTAGTTGGAAACAGTGAGAGCAGAAGTTGGAAAGTGGTGGGAAAGCGCTTTTCTGAGCTGCCAGCTCTCCTGGCTGGGTCAGTACTACTTAACACAGCTGTCTGAGATGTTAGAACCACCCCGGGAAACCTATGCTGTCCGATATGAACAAACGCCAAGGGCCTTGGCCCGCCTGCTATAGGAGGCGTGGCTGGGGCCCCTGTGCTAAGGTATGATGAATACCTTATATATACCTTATAATGAATAAGGCATAAGGAAGCAGGCTGGTGCTGGGGGCTCTGCAGCCGACACTCCAGAACTCAGTGCTGTCGACCTTCTCTCTGAAGCCTCCGTCTCTTAATCTGAAGAGAATTGTTTTAAGGATCAAAAGACGCACAGTGTGGAGACCTTGGCCCAGAGCCCACAGTAGGTGCTCCCTTGGAGTCATCCTTCTCCCTCTGTCGTGTTTCCTTGGTTCTTAGGACTCCCGCGTACTTCTGACAGTAAAGAGCTTCCACCTCCAGGAGGTGGGACTCGGGGAGCAGAGCCTGTGCTTCTGGGAGGGGCAGGCTGAGGAGACCGCCTCCCCCTCCGAAGGCTTCCAGAGCCCCAGACTCTGACTCAACTTCACAGACGCCACAAATCATATCACTCTCATTGTGGGGACTTTCAAAGGTGGGAATTTGCCTCCTGGACCACTGCCTACCTGGACAGGTGCTGAACGTAATAGATGCTCCGTAAATAATTGTGGGTGGATGAATCAACCTGAAGTCGTTCCTGTTGAGTGAGAGCCAGGAGCCGTGAGTTTTAGACACCTGCCTCCCTTCTCCTCATCTCTGCCTGTCCAGGGAAATGCAAGGACTCCAGGGTAGCGGGCTAAGGTTTGACTCTGCTTGGTGCCAACTCTGCTTGATGTCTTAGTTTCCCCATCTGTCCCCGGTGCCCTGGCATTCTGTGACCTAAATACACATGGGCCGCTTGTGCCAGGCAGGTCCTGAGGCTGCCATAGTCCTTCCTACACATTTCTCTTCAGGTTGGGGCTTGTCCCCACTGGTCACTCCCCACCCCCACCCCCATCCCCCTGCCCTTCTTCTCCACGCAGCGGGAGCTTGCGGTTGGCTTCCTGTGGCCCCGACAACAGGCAGGTGATGTTCTCCTTCCCTCGCCTGACCTGACCTCGCCCGGTGAGCACTCCAGACGCGGTCAAAGCAAACAGGACTTGGGTGGCCTGGCCAGGAAATCCAGAACAAAGGAGAGCTGCTTTTATCAGCTGTTTCCTTTTGTCAAAGATAAATTGTGAGAGTAATAACCTTTAAAAAAAA
>PVJI01007385.1:0-78696 GCA_004026765.1 Micronycteris hirsuta | reverse complement strand
GAAATGGGGCAACTGTAACAGCATAATCAATAAAATATAGTTAAAAAAAAAAAAGAAAACACCTGTGGGGGTTGAGGCGGCGCCGGGAGGAACTCCCAGCATTGTGGCAGAGTTCACTGGAGAAAACCACAGGGACTTAGATCTGCACAGGCCTACCCACCAGGGAATCGGCGCAGAGGGGCCCAATTTGCTTGTGGTTGATGCACAAGGTGACTATAAACTGGTGGAGAGCAGAGCAATGCCATTGTTCCCTTTCAGACCCCGTCCCTACAGGTAGCACCACAACACAGTGAAGTGGGTTACCCCACCCTGGTGAACACCTAAGGCTCCACCCCTTAAAGTAACAGGCAAGCAGAGAAAAAAATGGCCCAAATGAAGGAGCAGATCAAAATGCCGGGAAAAATACAACTAAGCCACGATGAAATAGCCAACCTATCAGATGCACAGTTCAAAAACACTGGTAATCAGGATGCTCACAGGATTGGATGAATTTGGTCACAAATTAGATGAAAAAATGAAGACTACACTAAGCAAAATAAGGAGAAATGTGCAGGGAACCAATAGTGATGGGACAGAAACTGGGACTCAAATCAACGGTGTGGACTAGAAGGAAGAAAAAAAATATTCAACCAGAAAAGAATGAAGAAACAAGAATTCAAAAAAATGAGGAGAGGCTTAGGAACCTCCAGGACATCTTTAAACATTCAAACATCTGAATTATAGGGGTACCAGAAGGAGAAGAGGAAGAGCAACCAATTGAAAACTTATGAACAAATAATGATGGAGAACTTCCCGAAGCTGGTGAAGGAAATAGACTTTCGGGAAGTCCAGGAATCTCAGAGAGTCCCAAAGAAGTTGGACCCAAAGAGGAACACACCAAGACACATCATAATTACATTACCCAAGATTAAAAATAAGGAGAGAATCCTAGAAGTAGCAAGAGTAAAGGAGACAATCACTTACAAATGAGTTCCTATAAGACTGTCAGCTGATTTCTCAAAAGAGACCTTTCTGGCAAGAAGGGGCTGGAAAGAAGTATACCAAGTCATGACAGGCAAGGACCTACATCCAAGAATACTCTATCCAGCAAACCTTCCATTTAGAATGGAAGGGCAGATAGAGTGCTTCTCAGATAAGGTCAAGTTCAAGGAGTTCATCATCACCCTGCCTTTATTATATGAAATTTTAAAGGGATTTATATAAGTCATGGAGGGATATCAACAGGGGAATGGGAGGGGGAGAGAGGAGGAGAAATTACAGAGAATAGGTAGCATAAACGATAGGTAGAAAATGGACAGGGGGAGGTTGAGAATAGTATGGGAAATGTGGAAGCCAGGGAACTTATTTGTATGACTCATGAACAAAAACTGAAGGGCAGGAAATGGAGGGTGCGGGCAGGGGGGAATAGCGGGGGGGGAATGGGGCAACTGTAATAGCGTAATCAATAAAATAAATTTAAAAAAAAAACAAAGCAATAAGGCAAAATGAAAATATACTGAATTACATGTAAGATAAAATTGTGAAAACATATAGAAAGAGATGATACATTTTCCTTGTTAAATAAAATAATTACAATGAGATCACATTTAAGGCAAAACTAGGCTACTAGAAATCAGGATGATAGTTTCTTTTGGAGTGGTGCAGGTAATGACTAGAAGGATCATGAATCAGGCTTCTAGGGTGCTGGCAATGTTCTCTTTACTTATTTCAGTGCCAATTACCCAGCTGTGTTGTTTGTGTACTTCTCTGGATTTATATTTTGATAAAAAGTTAAAAATTGTGAAAAATATGGACCATATCATATCAAAGTATAATAACATATTCATAATGGTAGTCTAAGCCATTAAAAATTGTGTTTATTGTTGATTATTTTCAAAAACTTAAATTGTATAATATAGATTTTTAAGTATTTTCACTAAAATCATTAATATTATGCTACCTAAGTGGGCTTATTATCTGAACAATTGACTTAATCAGAACACCTTCTTCTTCAATGATGCACAAGGAATAAAGTATCAATACATTAATACTATTAGGAAAAACGCAAGAACCAGGTAAACTATCACCCTCATTTTATAGAATAGAACACTGAGACTCAGAGAAGTTACCTGGTTTCTTTATGGGGAAAGCCTAGAGTCCAGTTACTCTGACTCCAGGAGCAGTACAGTATGCTTCTTACTACTCTTTGCATGAGCTAAGGACAATCTGGAAGAAAAGAAGCAGAACCAATGAAATCTCAGGGAGATGGGTCCGCTAAGAAAATGCTCTGTGAGTGGCCCCATTTCCAAGACTCCCTTAACATCTCCCATGACTCCTCACCTCCTTTGAGGGGAATTTGAAATTCTTTTGAGCAATGAAACTGTGATTCTTCAATAGGTATTCATTGAGTGTTACCATAAATATAGTTAGGCTCTAAGTAGAGACATCTTTTATTTCTAGAGATCTCTGTACATCCATTTCCTGGTTGTAGGTAGTAATAAATATAAGCAAAAATTATCCTTCAAAAAACTATCTTCTGTTGGGGCCTAGAAATTTCACCTCAAAGCCATAAGAAGCATTTATGTCAATGACTGGTTAACCACTCTTTCAATATCCAAGTTCAAGACTAATTGATCTATGACCCAATCAAGGACTGTCTGGTCCAAATTAAATGAAGATGTGGGATGTAAGAAGGAATGACTGTTTGGTACATAGCAGTTTTAGGAAAGCCAATTTTCCAAAAATCCTATCAAATTTGGAGAATTTGGTGCAGGCCTCTTCTTAAGCCAATACCTTGGGTTATGTGTAACTCAAATAATCCTACATAACTCAGAACTCCCATTTGAATCTCATAAATGGCAATTCTTAGTCCAAAGAAGAGCCTAAACTTGTTCCAAAGTTCTAAGGTAAAACACTAATTAAGACCCAGAATTGAGAGAAGATCTGAGACCAGATTAGGTTGAACAAAGCTACACTCAACCTCTCAGGCCCATGGAAGAGCAGACAGGGCAGAAAAGAAGCCACTTGCCCCCAGAGAATTGCAATTTTTGCCAGTGTTTTCAATTCTCTAGCAAATGCTATCATCCACCACCCCAGATTCCAGCTTGAGAACCGAGCATTCATTTTCCCAGCCACCAGGAATGCTCGTGGCTGGTAGCTGAATCCCAGTCCAGGAATTTCCAAAGGCCAGAAAGATTCAACTACCTCAGTATCATGCCTCTCTCTAGGAGATCTCATCCAATGATTGGTCAAGGTTAGAGTGTAAAGCCTGGTACCCTTAGCTCAGAATCGTATATAACTTTGAAGGGCCATCCCAGCTCCGGAGCTCCCTGGGAGGTCAGCTAGGACCTTTGCTGTGTCTACAGCACAGTTCACCTTAACTAGCTCTGGCTTTCTTCACTTCTTTACAAATTCCACTCCTGAGATTCATACTGAATACACTTTCTATACACTGAGCTGTACACTAAACTTTGGTTCAGAGTCAACTTTATAGGAACCTGACCTCAAACAATCCCTTATCAAATATTAAATGTATTATGAATTTGGGAAACAGAAAGGCCATGAGTGCAAGTAGCTAAACTATGAATGCAGCAGACAATATCTTCTTTAGAATATTGTTTTAGGAGTGATACATTGAAAAACTTTGAAAATGGTTAATATAAAACTGCAATTTGAAAAATGATTTAGCTTAAACTTAGTTTTAATTTTAGGGATGTTTCAGTGTATGGTTAGTTTAGAATGGAGATCCAGGTAGAAATGCTGAGTTTTTGTTTGTGGTAAATTTTGCCTGGATAGAACAAGGGTTATTTTTAATGTCTAAGAAGCTCATATACAGAAGTAAGTAAAAGCGTGGATGCTTTATGCCCTGGCTGGTGTAGCTCAGTGAATTGAGCGTGGGCTGTGAACCACAGGGACGCCGGTTCGATTCCCAGTCAGGGCACATGCCTGGGTTGCAGGCCAGGTCCCCAGGTGGGCCACGTGATATGCAACCACACATTGATGTTTCTCCCCATCTCTTTCTCCCTTCATTCCCTTCTGTCTAAAAATAAATAAATAAAATCTTAAAAAAAAAGTGTGGATGCTTTAAAAGATATAAATGTTTAATTGTATGAGTATATAACTCAAAAGCAAGCAAATATTAAGAAAAATGATCATTAGTAGTATAAAATACAATGAAAACAAAGCAGTATGTTTTCTATTAAATTATCATACATTAAAAAATTGTAAAATGCCTAATCCTACTAAGATTTCATTGAAACACATTCTTACTACCAATGAGGTGCAAACTGGCAGTTGTTTCGGTAAGTACTTCAGCACTTCATATTAAAACTAAGAGATTAATATTCTTTGTTAAAGTAATTACATTTCTTGCAATCTATCCTAAAAAAAAAAAATTCCAAATATGTCAAGAGCTTTGTTCTATTTTTCATCATAGCATTAATTCAATTTTTAAAAACATGAAAATAACTAAATGTGACTTATTAAATAATTCAATATATACATTTGATGGACTATCATGCAATCATAAAGAGCAATTTCAAAGAATTAGTAAAAATTTGGAAAACTCTCATAACTTAACACTAAATGAAAGAGGAAAGATCCATACATTCTGTATTTTCCTCTTTGCTGCTGAGTGGAAAATTTCTCTTTCATCTGATATTGCTTTTAAACAGTTATATCTTGCATTTAAAATATTTTTCTCTCAATAAATTGAGATGCTGAAAATATATTATCTCTGTCAGTTTTACTTAATTTTAAGATGAAACCTATTGAGTTGAATATGATTCATTTATGTCAGTTCTCTCTAGAAATCTAACAGAATAGTTCACTGAAACTTTTATTGCAGCATAATAGAGATGCAGGTTAAAGCATTGCCCCACTCTGGAATGGCATCCAAGAATTTTAGAGCTTTTAAACAGTCCAAAGCCCTGGATCATTGCCCTAACTCTATTTGTCCAGCATATACAGTAAGAAGACTTTATTTACTGAACTACCAAAGGGATTTTACCTCAACATGACTGGACCCATAAAGCCATCAACAGGGAAGCCCAAGGACTTCTGGACTGTGCTCTGCTGGTTGTGTTAGTTCTGTTAAGAAGAGCTACGCTTCTTAAACCAATTAGTCCCCGTGTTATTTGAGCTATGTGCAGCCAGAAGAGAAGGTAATGGCTTTATGTTTTGTACACATATTCTAGAGTAAAATCTACAGTGAGGCACTAAAACTGCAAAAATGTTTCTATTATATTTCTCTGCATTTTTGAACAATAATTCTTGAGAGAAGAAATGCTCATCAGATAGCTTGTCTGTGACTTATTAATACTTCCTTAGCTTCATTGCCTTGGATGAGTTTGATACATATAAAATTTTATTCCTTCATCAGAGAAGTACTTGGAAAGTTACTTACATATTACCAAGAAATATGTTCATCTTTAAACAGCTGGTTTATTTTTACATTTCAAACCAAAATATGCAGTGAGAAATGTATCATATGTACTTTTGTCACATACATTGGTAAAAGTTTTTCCTAGTATGTGTTAAAATGCCTTAGTTATTGAAATATGAAGTCAATGGTTTTATTCTTTATACTTGAATTTTATTCCCTTATTTCCCTTTATTCCCTCAGTGAGATATGATTTTATATATGAAGGTGATAGGAAACTGAATTTTAAGAGCAGGTAACATTTTTAGAACAATATTATTTTTTGTCTCAAATAGAGATTTACATGCAATCCTCTACCAAAAGAAAAGCCAGTAAACTATTCTTTTTAGGTGCAATTATAGCAAGTCCATTTTGCCAAGGAGATAGATGGAGGAACTGGAACTCTCAAACATTGCTGGTAGGGATGTAAACAGTACAACTGCATGTAAAACAGTTTGGCCATTTCTTAAAAGGTTAAACATATCCCTACTGCAAAATCCAGCTACTTCACTTGTAGGTATTATCCAAGAGAAATCAAAACATAAGCCCATGCAAAGACTTGTACATGAATGTTCAGAGCAGCTATATTTGTAGTAACCAAAACTGGAATCAACCCAAAGGTCCATCAGGAGGTAAGTGGATAAATAAATTGTGGTATACCTGTAATTGTCCATCATTGACAAATACCCAATAGCAGCAATAAAAAAGAATGAATTGTTGATACACACATAACTTGGATGAACATGGTGAGTGAAAGAAGCCAGATAAAAAAGAATGCATTCTGTTTGACTCCATGTACACACCATTATAGATAATGCAAACTAATCTAGAGAGATAGAAAGCCAATCAGTGGTTCCCTGGGAGTTAGGTATAGGGAGGAGCAAGAGAGAATGACAAAGTGGCTCAAGGAAACTTTAGGAGCTGACATATTTGTTCATTTTCTTAAATGTGGTGATGGTATCAGATGTATAGACATATGCTAAAATGTATCAAATGACACTCTTTAATACGTGTAGTTTGTTGTACATAAATTATACCTCATTAATGCCCTTAATAAATAAATAAGTTAGAAGGAATATTCAATAGAACAAAGGTTGTTAAAGATAAGATGTGATGATTGAGTTTCTTTAAAAAGTGACATAAAATGTATATACCTGTTTTTTAATGAATAGCTCAGGGAGGTATTCAAGGAATAGCAATAGAACTAGAAGAATCCTGTGGAAGGGACAGTCACTAACTGACTTTGTATTCATTAGTTCATCAGCCATGGTAATAACACTCATGGGAGAGATAGATATTATATAAAAATGTCAACAATACAATCTCTTCCTCAGAGATTTGGGGAGAACAAAGCAGAATACTGAGCAAATAAAATCTTGGTTCAAATATAATCTAAAACTCTCCATTCAAGATAGAAGGATATAAAAAATTAAAAAGCTGCCCTGACCAGTGTGGCTCAGCAGATTGACCATCTTCCTGCTACAGCAAAAGGTCACCAGTTCAATTCCCAGTCAGGGCACATGCCTGGGTTGTAGGCCAGGTCCCCTTTTGAGGGCACACAAGAGGCAACTGCACATCGAAGTTTCTCTCCCTCTCTTTCTCCCTCCCTTCCCCTCTCTCTGAAAAATAAATATTTAGAAAAATTAAAAACTCCTAGAATACACAGCAGGTACTCACTTGACAAATTGCAGACTATGAGGTAGGCAAGAAAATGTGCCTAGGAAGTACATGTGAGGACACATCGTCCTGCAGAATCTCTTCTGTTAATTAAAATGCACCAATGACCAATTTCCTCAGACATCCATTAGTATTTAAAACTTAAACCCGATTGAAAGATTTTACATTTCACTTAGGTTAGAGCTAAGTAGATAAAAAGAGAGCATGATAACAAAGTAAGGCCAGAGGCCTAGGTAATCTGCAATCCCTGATTTGATATGCCAACTACAGAAGCAGATATCCTAAGTGAGTTAGGAATATTGGATCTGCCTTCCTCCTCGAAGCAAGGGATTAATCCTATTGAATATATCTTCTCCCCAGGCTGCTTTGGAACAGCTATTTCACCCTAAATCTTCTCTATATCCTCTTGGCAAATAGCTTTGAGAAGACAAGATAAAAATAAGGTTTGGATCTTGTTTTTAATGATTCTCATGTAAATAGAAAGGATAGGCTCACTTCTAAAAGTTCTGGCATGGACAGTGGCAAATTTGGAAGTAACAGAAGTGTGAAACAGGCAAGAAGATGAGGATAAAGACAAAGAATACAAAAAAAAAAGATGAAAAGAGGGAAAAAAGGCCCTCAGTATGATTATTTGAGGGTCTGTGGAAAGAAATGAAACTGGATTGCCTAGAAAGGTAGACCCTTGAAACAACTAGGACCTTACAACATTTACTGATAGATACAGCTTCATAAAGAGATAGTGATTAATTTATCTGAGAAGAATGAATATGGATTATCTAGGCAGGAATTCATGTAGAGGGAAGATACAGCACAAATAAAGGGATGACATTATGAAACTTTGTGTTGCTTTTGCTAGTGTATAGAATGTGTTTTCCTCATCAAACCCTGACTGAAATGGGCAACACGGTATACTGAGCACTGAACTTGGAGTTCAAAGACCTTATATGTTATAGTCATTCCATATCAGCTCATATTGACCTAAATCATTCTTTTTCAAACAACTTTTGATTTTCCATTTTGTGGATGCATTGTAATTTATTTAACCAATCCTCTGTTGAAAGACACTCAGTTTCTCATTTCTAGTTTATCTAACACCAATAAACATCCTTATACTTGTACTCTCTGCACTGAATGAGCATACCTAAAGTCCTGAAAGTGAAATTGTATCTCAAAATAGTTGTAGCAGTTCCAATGAAAGTGTATGATTTTTACTTTTGTCCTTCAGTAACCATCTGTGTGATGATATCCATTAATTAAATAATCTGAATTTCACTTTCTCTGTCAGAAACCCTGATTTTTTTCTAATAAAGAGGTTATTTATATCCAACACAGTAATTATAATAGAGTACAAACGTTGAGATCCATTTTCTTTCTAGAAGACCAAATTAGGAGTATTATGAAAATATTTTCCATATTTTACATTGTAGAAGTGTATATTATTTAAGAGTAGTGTATTTGGCTTTCAATAAAATAAATCAGAAAGGATCCCATTGCCGTATGTTAGCTGGGAAACAGGCTATGAGATAAGAAATTCTTGTTTCATGCCTCCTTCTCTCTGCAGCACCAGGACCACGTGGGGGGATTGTGTTTATGTTTGTGGCTGGATATATATTTATGTGGGAAGCAAGAAATTCTTGGAGCATTATTATCAAGTTCAGAAGTTTTGTGTTGTTCTTTCTTGCAACGGTATCAACAAGTCATTTCCATAATAGAATTTGTCCCTTTTTTTTCATTTTTATGAAAAGACTAATGATTTGTATTACGAGATGGAAATCTTAATGCTAAGATTATATTTCTAGTTAGGGTTCCTAAACTTTTGTTTATTTAATATCTCAATTATGAGGCTAAATTGTAAGTTTGATAGTGTCTAATCCATAATCAGTACTCAAAAGTATTTGTTAAAAGAATAAATAGATATATTCATTACAGAGTGCATTGTAATGTGTCTTTTCATGAAAAACAATCTGTAGCACCTTTCAGAAAATATTCCTTGTCGTTGCTTCAATTAAAAAGAAAGATAGCTCTGCCATGATCAAGTTCAGTAAAACTTTTAGAACTTTAGGGTGAACTTCTTTTTCATATATACCAGAAGAGGCACTAGCTATTTTTTGAATAAAATATTGTTGCACCTTCATTTTCAAGCAGGACAAAGTTATTTTTGACATGGCTAACAAGTGAATGAAGAGCCTTGTTCTAGTAGGAAAGGTGGGATTGAATGGATTTGCCTCTGTCCACCTTTTTCTCATCTCTGGATCTGGCTTGTGGATCACTATTTTTAGGGAATGGTTTACTGGTACCAGGATGGAAAGAGATGAGAAGAATTAAAGGTAATTCTTTTTTTTTAATCTTTACTAATTTTTATTTTTTAAAGTACTTTATTGTTGTTCAATTACAGTTGTCTGCATTTTCTCCCCTTCCCTCCCCCCACCCCACCCAAACTCACCTCCCTCCCTTGCTTCCACCCTCCCCCTTGGTTTTGTCTATATGTCCTTTATAGTAGTTCCTGAAAACCCTTCTCTCCACAGTCCCCTCCCCCCTCCCCTCTGGCTATTGTTAGATTGTTCTTGATTTCGATGTCTCTGGTTATATTTTGCTTGCTTTTTTCTTTTGTTGATTATGTTTCAATTAAAGGTGAGATCATATGGTATATAAGCCAGACGGTGAGGGATAAAGGTAATTCCTAAGCTACTTGAAGATAAACCATGTGAAGACCCTCACACGGTTCAAGGTGTGTGCTATTCCTAAAAGGGAATTAATTACAAATGGAATTTTCACATGTAAACCCAGGATTGAAGGGAAATAAACACAGAAAAAATGTGTTGTAACTAAAAACAACAAAGACAATTGGGCTTGGAAGCCAGATATGAGTCATTTTCATATTTTATAAGTTGTGTGACTTTAGGCAAATAGGTTTTCTCATCTTACAGCAAGGTGATAATGCCATCCTCACAGGGATGCTAAGAGCCTGACCTGAGATAAGACAGTGCAATAAGCCCTGGCTGATGTGGCTCAGTGGATTGAGTGCTGGCCTGCAAACCAAAGACAGTGTGCAATAGATAAATCCTAACTAATTAATTCTAATTAAAAGAGATAAATCTTCTCTTTTAATTACCATCGTTCCCTTGAATTAATGGATTTTTATGTGCTGATGCCTCTTGTGTTAAAATCTGTTGTTAGTAGATAGAAAAACATGTTCTAAGAACCAACTTTTAGGACTATAAAAGTTGTCTTGTATCTAATTTATTCCTTATGATGGGGTTATAGTTTTAATGTTACTTATAGTTTTAATGTTACTCATCTGTAAATTGAAGACATTGGTATAAGCAGACCTTCCAGCCCACCTGTGACTCTCTGAAAGGCACCTTACTGGGGGTCATGTGTGAGTGCTGGTACAAGGAGAATCACAGCATTGAGTTATTTTTTTCTCCTGGTCTTGAACTGTATTTGAAGGTCTCATATTCTATATCGCACACTCTCTCTTTTCTTGATAAAACATTTAGTAACAGTGAACAATGTTTCTAAATTAATAAAAAGATCTAAGATTACAAAGGAAACCAATTACATTGAAACAGTTTTCAAAGTATTAATATTTTGCACTTGATCTAGCCAAAAGGCTGAGAATCAATTCAAAATATTAACATTTTTATAATATAATAACACATGATTCTTTATTAGTGCATTAAATAGCAAGGTATAGCAGTGGGATTTGTGACTAATTTTGAAGTATTGTGATGAGTATAAAGGAGTCTTAAGATAGCTACAAAAATTACTATATGACATGACAATGCCTGTAATTCTTATTGATGACAAAGAAAGTCACAAGTACTGCTAATACTACTATGATATGTTATTTACATTCATAATTGAAAGAAATGCTCATATCAGTTAGAAGTTGGTGGAAATGAGGATGTATGTTTCCTTTTCAAGTTCACAGATCCTTCTAAATTCTATTAGTTGGCCTCAAGTTAAGAACTCTTAATCTAAAAATCGGTCGTCTTATTTTTATACCCCCCATATTGGGCCTGCTAGTGTGACCTGTGAAAATCCCCATTATATACCAAAGTACATGGTCATAAATAATAGCCAAGCCTTTTCAGACCCCTCCCCTCTTGAAATCATAGAGAATTGGTCAGGTGTAGGGCCTGGCAACTTTTCTACTTGCATAGTATCTGGCCATGCCTTTTAATCTTTAACTCTGTCTGCTTGCCTTATTTCTGATGTCTCCACATAACTCTCACCTTCTTTTAAAAATTTTTACTGTAAGAATCATGATTTCAGACTTCAGTTTCCCCTAGAGAAATTTTTTAAAAGATTTTATTTTATTTTATTTATTTATTTTTAGAGAGGGGAAGAGAGGGAGAAAGAGAGGGAGAGAAACATTAATGTGTGGTTGCCTTTCGAGCATCCCCAACTGGGGACCCAGCCCACAACTCAGGCATGTGCCCTGACTGGGAATCGAACTGGCGACCTTTGGTTCACAGGCCAGTGCTCAATCCATTGAGCCACACCAGTCATGGCCCCCTGGGGAAATTTTTAAAAATTATCTTAATATATCACAGGAGTTAGAGGAAGGCAAACTGGAAGGATTTTTGTGGACACAAGTGCTCTGCAACTTTTATTGGGAACATGAAGCAAATGACAACAATGAGACTGTTTCATGTGCATACTCACTGTTCCAAACTGTTCTAAAGAATTTTCACCCTCACAAAAAGTATCATGGTGACTGATAACAGATGTCAGGTCACATCTCCTCTTTTAAAAGATTATTTTCCAGTTCATTAAATTTAGAAGGGTATATTCATGATGGATATACACTGTAATTGCAACCTATGTAAGGTACTCATTCAAAAATAGTATATAAAAAGTTAATATAGATTCCAAGTTTTGCTTATCAGTAGGTTATATTGATGCCATTGATCATAATCAGGATCCTGATAAGAAACACATGACAAATTCAGCTGGGATTTTGGAATAGACTTTAAAGGGAATATTTACAAAGGTATGGGCTAGATTAATGAGGCCAAGAAAAGATTCAGAAGCATGCAGGGTCTAGCAATGGTGGGAAGCATGGAAAGGGAACAATGTTAAATGATCCTGGCAGAGAGCTGGAGCTGCGGAAGATGGCAGGACAGGAGTTAGAGGAAGGCAAACATGGCCATGATTTTATCTAAGTGGGTAGGAGGTTGGGGGAAAGAGATATTGATGGTGATGACATAATTGCCCTGAACTTTCTCTTATGTCCTTCAGTCTCTTGTCAACCTCTGCCCCCAAGGCACAACACAAGCAGAAGCTAAAATGAATGGGTGCCATAGCCATGTATTCCATGAAGGTCAGAGCAGAGCAGAGAAAGGTGGAAAATCAATGTGGAGGAGTAACAAGTGGAGAATAACCAGCACATGCTCTCAGCTCTTTTGAACAGTGTTTATACAAAAACAAGTTGAGGAAATTGAAAGTAGTTATCTGGTATAACATTGAAACTCCTCTTAAGATGATGCTTTAAGGAAGGTCTTGTTTGTCTGGTTTCCAGTTCTATATTGATCAAATTGTGTAGATAATTCTTTGTTTACCTTACCATTTTACTTTGCCTTCCTGGTCCCAGTCAGTGGGAATGCCTGGAGCTGCATCTATTAAGTGAGGCTGATTTGAGCTTAATTGTTTATCTGTTGAAATGAGAGTACTGCCTGTTTCTTTAATCATTTTTGTTGTTCAAATTCTGTCTTGAAAAATTGAAAGTTAAAGGGATGATTTAAAGAAGAGCCTGGACTTCAAATTGCCTACAGCCACATGAATCAGAGGGTTCTCTGACCCTCTTTAGGTGAAGGGAAGAATAAACACATTTATAAATGTCAGACATGGCCCCTGTAGGGGCTATTGATGCAGACAGCCAGAGCCAACATTAAAAAATTATTCAAAGGGCTTGATTCAATATCATTGCTGACCAGAAGTCTGGGAAAGAAATAATTTTGATGTACTTAGAAAGCTGTATCTTTCCCTGATGCTCCGTCATTGCATAACCTCTTTAAAGGAGCCAGAAGTTTTAGCCACGGAGCAGCTGAAATGATGTTCCCATCTCGCTACTCTACTAGTCACCTGCCACTTATTAGGGAACTCAGTCACATGCATTTATGCTTCTTGTATTTAGGAGACTCTTTTGAGAATTTAATTCAATCCACACATACCATATCTCAGTAATACTATAACTGGTTATCACCATAATAATCACTGTGGTTCCTTTCCACAATGGGGATATATTTTAAAGTATTATTTTGGTTGTTTTTCCCCCTCCTCCCTCTTTGTTCTCACTGGGACACTGAGGGCCAATTTCACTCTTTCAATCTACATTGAAGATTTTTATGTAAAAGTACATAAAAATATTCAAAGAAACTTTTAACTTTTGTGTCAAATGAAGAATCTCAGAAATGTGTGTGCCAGGTTTTCCTGTCCCAGAGATTAGATGAGACAGAGCTTAAACAGAGTTAAAAAAGATGGCAAGGTAGAGACTCAAATGGTTGAAGGACAGAAGAACACGAGGAATGAGTTATCTGTCATAGTATCCAGAGTGCTGAATAAAAGTAATCCCCTTTCTCCTACCTTTGCCTTCATATCCTGTGAACAACCCACCTTTCAAAAATATTGGACATTTATAAACCCCCTTCACCGTGCCACTCTTGACCAAAAGGTGGGCATGGGAGGCATAAAAAGAGAATTTCAGCCCCTGGTAAGATGAAAGTAAATAGGAATAGTAGGAAGTATCCTTCTTGAGCAGGACAACAGCAGACACATTTACTGTTCCACATTCATTTAAAGAACTGTATCAGAAGTATTAAGTTTAGCTTCCTGTGACAGAAAACCCCAAATAGTATTGGCTTAAACAAATAAAAAAAGTATCTTTTATGTAAAAGAAGTCTAGAAACTCCTTCCATTTATTGCTCTGCCAGACTTCTTATATTTCATGGTTCCAGATGGCATCATAACTTCTAGCCTTCAAGTCTATATTCCAGTAGTGGGAAGAAAATAAGAGGGGAGAATGCCTCCCTTTAAGAAAACTTCCAAGGAGTTTCACATGAAATTTCCAATTATATCTATTTGCCAGAACTTAGACACGCTAACAGCAAGGAAGGCTGGGAAATTATGGTCCTTATCTGGAGCATTAAAACTGTAGGTTCTATTTCTCAGGAAGAAATGGAAAACAGATTTTGGGGGATAAATGTCTCTTCCAAAATAATACATAGTGATCTTTCATTTTATTAAAAAGAGGACAACAGGCCCCAAATGGAGTCACTTGTGCTAAGTCCAGTGTCACCACACTGAGATTTAATTACAGTTTTGGCTCTCCCAGAAATAGAATCTTAAACAAATCAATTAAATATTGTCTGATCAGCACCAGTTAGGTAGTCTACCATATCAATTCCTGTCATTCCCCTAAAGAAAAGTAACCCTGCAATAACCCAATAACCAGTCACTTGTTTCTTTGGCCTAGTACAACTTCCTTTTTCCTGCTCCCATCTGCCTATAAAAGTTTTTCATTTTGTACAGCTCCTTGGAGCTCCTTTCTATCTGCTAGATTGGATGCTGCCCAACTCATGTTGTTGAATAAAACCAATAAGCTTTAAAATTCACTCAGATGAATTTTGCTTTTTAACCATTTACAATGGAATAACAAATGGGTAGAAGAAGGAGAAAGATAGATAAAATAACAGAAACAATGCATAAATTCTTGGCATTTATGCTTTTTAAGAGTGGAGAATACTAAAAAAAAATTAGTACTCCATAATGTGGCAACAGATATATGAATAGGAAATTTTAATATTTATATTACTTGCAGTAAAAGATGTAATACATTCATTAGAACATGTAGGATCAGGGGACAGTCATTCATTCAGGATTAGAGCCTGGTCAAGGAGGGCTGCAGTCAGAACCAGCTTAATAATTCCCATGGCTCAGTGAAAATGATAATGCAAAGCCCCTTGTTTGAAAAGGGCATCACTAATGTTATATGCAAATGAGACAACAAGGAACAGATTACATGCATTTTGGGCTTATCTTCTCAGTGCACATGCATGCCCCATTGTCTCGTTGGATTTTACTTACAAATCACAAGTTCAAAGACAAAATTATTAAGAATTTCAAGACAGTGATGGCAAGGCATTAAAATAAGGGAAAGGCACTTCTGAATGTGAGGCCATATAGAACTGCACAGGTCACATGCCCATGAAGCTAGCCCTGGGTGCTGTGGCAGGCATGGGGATGTGTCACTCATTTCCCCCTTCAGAAAGGACCCTCTACCAAGAAGTGAGAAGTGTGGTTAGCCGACCACCTCTAGCTGTGATTTTCTTCAGGATTTATCTCAGCTTTAGAGCCAACATCACAATACTCTTGGGGAAGTGCAAACCAATGACTAAGCAAAACAGTTTTCTTATGGCAACCCCCAGTGAATGACTTACCAAGGCACTGGTACTCTGGGCTGGCCATTTCCACCCAGTTTGGGGCTCCTTTAATTGACACCCTTTGCCCACTGGAACAGCAGAGACTTCATTGCCTCCTGCCAGCTCATGCTCAATTTTTTCCTTTCACAGGTCTAACTCCCAATAAACCTTTTCAATCGTGATGATTGCTAAGAGCTTATATGGACTATCATTTAGAAATAACTTCAGTGATATTGGCGGGCATGTACCAATCTATGTAAGTACATTTCCTGGTCTTGGTAATGTACTACGGTTAAGTAAGATGTTACTATTGGGGGAAGCTGGGTGAAGGGTACACTGGACTTCACTGTACTATTATTGCAACTTCCTGTGAGTTTATAATTATTTCAAAAATAGAAACAAATTTTAGCTTAATATTTCAGTGATTCTCCATCCTATACATTTTGCTTTATGCAATTGAAACCACATGTCACTCAAACTTATAATAATAACTTTCTCACACCATGAAAATTTCTTATAAACATAACTTTTGAATATTACATGATCTCTAATGGTATATTTGTGACACATTCCTATCAATTTTCCTGTTGTTGCATGTTTAGTTATTCTGAATTGTAGGGGTTATTTTTTGGAAGGAGTTATAAAAAAATTGAACATAAGTCTTTTGTCTGTGTTTGTATTTTTACAAAAGATTTGCAGAAATAGAAATAATAGTAGGCATGAATGTTATTACAGTTTTGATACACATCACCATATTGTTTTTCTCTTAAGTTTGTACCAATACACTCTCCCAGGAGTTAGACGTAAGAGAATCTTTCACTACACTCTTACCATCATCATTTCTGATAAAACACATCAATAGGCTCTTTAAACAGCAGAATACTGGAGAATTTGAAAAGTGAAGATTAATATAGATTTACTGTCCCCTGCAGATCCAGCAGATTACCACTTGGTTACATCTAGAGATTTTGTTTTTGCTATCTAAATTTGTTATAACAAATGAATGGCAAACAGAGACTGGGGTTGCTTGCAAGTTAAATTACATTTATTAAAAGATCCATAAATTCTGGATACTAGCCCTGAAAATGGCAAAAGATGTTTTCTTGTGAAAACAAGGTATCTGGTACATATTCTTGCTTTAAATGAAATCTATTTGTACTGATTTCTCCAGTTACCTCTCTAGATCTACTTTCTACTCTTGCATACTGCTTGCTGCCATGAGAGGCTGCTCTCTCACTGGCCTGTAACAGGCCCCCATATAGTCTGGCCTCTGGTCATGTTTGTCCAGATGGGGAGTTCAGTGGGAAGGTAATAGGCTAAAAGTAATAAGTTTGGGGTACTTTTTCCATGGTTCCTTCCCTGTGAGTTCTCAAAGAGCTACTGCATCCCTCAACCAGTGCTCAGAGCTCCTCACAAGCTGGTCCTGTTTATCCTTTCAAACTTGATTTAGTTTAGCCCTGCCTAGGGGTTAACATCTCTGCTATTACTTCCTCAGGGGCACCTCAATATTTTTTGTAGTTTCCCTACACTGTGCCCACACCTTGGTGAATATTCTCATTACTAAATTTTCCTCAAATTATCCTAATTCACGTGTGCTCTTTATTTTCCTGATGGGGCCCTTCTTCAAATAGTGGCTAGATGCAGTAGCTCTGAGGGAGGTGTAGGCAACCTCTTGATTTCAGAGAAATGGCCCTTGTGATTGTAGGAACTGTGCTTCTGTTGGGAGGAACGGGTACTGGCTGGAGGAGAGTAAGCAGGTACAAGTTACGAGACTGATTTGGCCTCTGTCAACTTTGTGGTAAACATTTTAGGCAGGTAACTGTCTTGAAATGACACAAAGATGATGAATTTTCAAATCATTCAGCTCTCAAGTGGTTCCTATGACACACATGTAAATTGCCTAGAAAAAAGAGGGAAGGTCAATGGGAAAATCTAAAAAGAATATCCTATGAACCCCAATGACCCGAAGAGCTGAGGAAAGCTTGTAGGCAATGATGGCATACAGGGAAACTGAACAGAGTGGCCCATTTGCATCTTCTACCTGCTGAGATGAGTAAAACCAATAAAGGGGCATACTGGGGACACTCAGGAGCAGTGCTGTGCCTAGCCATATTGGAGCATGAAGACATGAGCAAAAAATCAATTACTGGTCCTGTCTTTATTTAACATTTTGATATTTGGTTCATCATGAATTTTTGCATTAATATTGATTTTTTAAACAATGCATTGAAATATTATTTATCTTGATTACTCAGTGTTTGGTGCCCTTTAAGATTTACACATGAGTAAATTGCCACATTTGCCTCACTTTAGTGGGCCTATTTATCTTTGACAGTTGTCTTTCCTTCACATCCCACACTCAATTGTGTTGGCTCTACTTTCCAAATGTTTCCAGAATCTGATTATATCTAGCTACCTCTACTTCTACTACCCAGGTTCAAGTCATCGTCATCTCTCACCTGGTGTTCTGGTTACTATTCACGCATTACTCCAAAGTGTAGTAGTATCAGACGATCATATTATTTTGCTCGTGGTTTTGTGGGTCAGGGCTTCTGGAAAGACTTAGCTAGGCAGTTCTTGCTTAGAGTCCCTCTTGCTGTTGTAGCCAGGTGTCAGCTAGGGCTGTAGTCATCTGAAGGTTCAAATGGGCTGTCTATCCAAGAGGTCTCACTCAAAAGACCTAACAGCTGATGGTGGCTATCAGCTGTGAGCTTACCTTACTTAGGCTGTTGACTGGAATGCCGAACACATGACCACTCCAGCATGGAGATTCCTCAGTCAAACTTTTTACATGGTGGTCAACTTCCACCAGAGCAAGCATCCCAAGAGAATCAGGTGGAAACTTCATGACTGTTTGTGACCTAGCCTCATAAATTACATAACATCACTTTACCAAACTCTATTGTTCCAACCAGTTCCCAGATCACCCAGATTCAAGAACAAAGACCCTAATAGTCTATACATCAAAAAGCAGCTAGGATTATGCTTTTAAAATAAAAGTTAGATCACTTTACTCTTCTGCTCAAAACCGTGAATGGCTTCCCATCTTTGAGAAAGAAAACAATCCAAAATTCTTAGCATAGTCTACAAGTTCTTATAAGATCTGCCAAACCCCTCAGTACACCCATCTACTACTACTCCCTTCATTGTTCACTCCACTGCAACATTGTGGGTTTCCTTACTTTTCCTCAAATAAATCAGGCATATGTCTAGCATTAGGTACTTGCATTTGCTCTTCTCTTGCCTGAAATGCTCTTTCCAGATATCTTCTTGGCTCTGCTTCACAATTCAGTGACATCTCTACTCAAACATCACCATGTGAAAAAGGTCTTCTTTTGATCACCTATACAAAATATTAAACCCTACCTCATCAACAAACACAAGGCCCATGGGCCAAATCTGGCCCTCCATCTTGTTTTATCCAGCCCAGCACCTTGTTTCTAGCTGGCAGCAGCGCCGGGCTCCTTGCCCCTAGTAAAGGAGTAGGTACATTTGTACAGTCCTAAAATTACATTCAGCCCTTTGAAGGCAACTGCGAGGCTGATGTGGCCCCCGGTGAAAAAGAGTTTGACACCCTGCCCTACCCTATTACTCTCCTTCTCCTTGCTGTAATCGATTTTTATTCAGGGCATTTTTACCACTGAAATCCCATATAGCTATTTATTTATTTTTCCTCTGCTTCCCACAACCCTATAAAAATCTAAGTTCTATGAGGGTAGAGACTTTATCTGTTCTACACCTGATGTATCCATACCATCTAGAACAGAGACTAGCACATAACGTATTTGATAAGTAGTTATTAAATAAATAAATGATTGAAGATAGCCATGATTACTCCTGAATGAAATATACATTATCATTTTTAATGGTTATAGTCATTCACTTTGTAGATAAACCAAATATATTTAACTAATTTCCCCTATATTGGGGATCTTCTCAATATATCACTTGTATAACAATGAACATGCTCATAAATGAATATCTTATAATTATTTCCTTAGGGTAATTTCCTCAAGCAGAATAGTATACTATGTGACAGTGTCCATATTTTTAAGGTTTTTAATACATGTTACCTTCAAATAGACTACCGCAATTTACATTTCTGTCAGCAAAATATGAAAGTGCTTTTTTCCCACAAGCCCTACTCAGTGCTATTTCTTCATTTGTCTGTTTTAGACACATCTGTTGACTTCTCCATATTTCGGGTGAGGATTTAATTCAGTTACATCATTTTCACATTCTCTCCTCACTACCATCACTACCATATTTGGTTATTGATTTATTAATCTATTTCCTCCTTTTTTATCTTTGAGTTGTATACTTAAACCTTATTTCAGTTTCTACTAATTTTCTACAGTATCTTTGGACACTTGATAAATATTGTGACGCTTCTACATTTTCTTCTACTGCTTCCTCCCCTTAACTTGTCAGATGTTTCTTTATCTTTATATTGCCAAGATTGATAACATTTATGTTATTTTCTGTAATTATAACTAAGTATTCTAAAAGTAGAAAAATCATGGATGGCACTGGAGAGTATTTTGCTAAGTGAAAAAAGCCAGACAGTGAAAAACAAATACCGCATGATCTCACCTATAAGTAGAACCCAATCAATAAAACAAACAAGCGAGTAAAATAGAACCAGAGACATGAAAATAAAGAACAAACTAACAGTGACCACAGGCAGGGGGGAGGGGGAGATAACAGGGGAAGGAAGGGGAAGGGTCAAGTCAACAAACTTGTATAAAGAACCCATGGACACAGACAACCGGATGGAGGAAGATTGAATGTGGGTGGGGGAGTGGGTAGGGCAAGGGAGAGTAATGGGGGAAAAGTGGGGACAACTGAAATTGAACAATAAAAAAATTTAAAAAATAAAAATCAATAAAATATATAATAACAGCCCTGGCTGGTGTAGCTCAGTGGATTGAGCGCGGGCTGTGAACCAAAGTGTCACTGGTTCGATTCCCAGTCAGGGCACATGCCTGGGTTGCGGGCCAGGTCCCCAGTGGGGGCCACGTGAGAGGCAACCACACATTGATGTTTCTGTCCCTCTCCTTCTCCCTCCCTTCCCTTCTGTCTAAAAATAAATGAATAAAATCTTTTAAAAATATATATATATAATAACAGCTATGATAATACTGTTAATTGTAGAGCTGAGTAATGTGGCATAATTATACAGTGTTTTCTTCTCTATGGTTCCAAGGTCATGATCCCAAAGGAGAATTTGCCTATTAACAAGACCAAATGGATTTGTTTTTCTTAGATTTAACACATCGCTCAGTAATGTCACATTTTTTATTTGTCTCTCTATCTTTAATTGACAGGAAATAATAGGCTTTCTTTACCATGTTCCTAATGTCTTCCAATTTACTCATTCTGTATCTCTCTACTATATTCTTAGAGCTCACTGAATTCTAATTTTGATCTATTTGTTTTCTAGACTGGCAGCTAGTGGTCACTGGTATTTTACTGGAATTCTAATTAGTTTCTTGCCATAGGCTAGCACTCATTCTTAGTTTTCAGCCATATTTTTCTGGAGTATGTCCTTAAAAAGTTTCTTTTCATAAAGAGAGGTGAAATTTATTTTTTTTGCTTGTATGATGAATTTCTTTTTGCCTTTATAACTGATTAATAACTTAGTTTAGTAAAGAGTTCTGAATTCAAGATAAATTTTTCTCTGAACCGTTTTCTCCTCAAGACTTAATATTGAAAATTGTCCAAACCTACAGAACATTTAAAATAATATTTTTTATTAACACTAGTCCACCTTTCACCTTGATTCACCAATCATTGTGTATATTACCACATTTCCATTATTTTTCTTGTTTGTTAATGAATTACTTGAAAATACATTGAAGCAGTCACCTCAAATAACTTCAGTCTGCCTTTTCTAAAAGTAAGAACATTCTTACACCAAACCACAGTGGCATTATTGCATCTAATATGATTAAAACTAATCAATATCATCAAATATATAGTCCATGTTTAAATTTTCTCAATTTTCATAAAGTCTATAGACTTTAAATTTTCCAATCCAGAATTCAATTAGGTTTCTCACACAGTGTTTAGTAGTCATCATACCTCTTTATTCTCTTAATTTTGCCTTTTAATTTTTTTTACAATATTGACTTTCTTAAAGAACCTATGCCACTTGTTTTGTAAAAATTACTTATATCTGGATTTTTCTGATTTTTCCCCATGATTGGACTCAAATTAGAGATTTTGGTAAGAATATTACGTAAGTGAGGTTGTGTACTTATTGTATTACACCAAAGGACATTATATTAGATACTGATGATTGGTGATCTTAAATTTGATCATCTGGTTAAGGTGATTATCAGATCTCAACTGTAAAGGAATATTTTTCCTTTATACTTAATAAAATAATTTATGAAGTAGTACTTGGAGGCCATGTATATAAATTGTTGACTAATAATCTTTCATTTAAGATTTTTGTCATCTACCAATATCCTTGCTTGAATAAATTACTAAAAGAGTTGAAAACGGTGTTGTTTTTTAAAAAATATTTTCTATATTTACTGTTAGTTTTCACTAAAGAAGAACTTTTCTTTTACATTTCTTTCTCCCTATATTTTATTAACTTATTTATTTTGCCATAACACAATGGACTAAAGCCTTTTTACTAATAGTTACAGTAATTTTTTAATTACTTTATTGTTGTTCAATTACAGTTGTCTGCAACTTCTCCCCTCCTCTCCCCCAAGCCCCTCCAAACTCACCTCCCTCTCCTTATTCCACCCTCCCCCTTGGTTCTGGCCATGTGTCCTCTATAGTGGTTCCTGAAAACCCTTCTCCCCATAGCCCCCTCCCCTATCCCCTCTGGCTATTGTTAGATTGTTCTTAATTTCAATGTCTCTGGTTATGTTTTGCTTGCTTTTTTCTTTTGTGGATTATGTTCCAGTTAAAAGTGAGATCATATGGTATTTGTCCCTCACTGCCTGGCTTATTTCACTTAGCATAATGCTCTCCAGTTCCATCCAAGCTGTGGCAAAGAGTATAAGCTCCTTCTTTCTCTCTGCTGTGTAGAATTCAATTGTGTAAATGTACCATAGTTTCTTGATCCACTCATTTGTTGATGGACACTTAGGTTGCTTCCAGCACTTGACTATTGTAAATTGTGCTGCTATGAACATTGGAGTGCATAGGTTCTTTTGGATTGGTGTTTCAGGGCTCTTAGGATATAATCCCAGCAGTGGAACTGCTGGGTCAAAAGGCAGTTCCACTTTTAGTTTTTTGAGGAAATTCCATACTGTTTTCCACATTGGCTGCACCAGTCTGTATTCCCACCAACAGTACACTAGGGTTCCCTTTTCTCCACAGCCTCTCCAACACTTATCTGTTGCTTTGTTTATGATGGCCATTCTGACCGGTGTTAGGTGGTATCTCATTGTGGTTTCAATTTGCATCTCTCTGATGGCTAGTGATGCTGAGCATCTTTTCAGATGTCTCTGGGCCCTCTGTATGTCCTCCTTGGAGAAGTGTCTGTTTAAGTCTTTTGCCCATTTTTTAATTGTGTTTTTTTTTGTTTGTTTGTTTGGGGTTTTTTTTTTTGTTGTTTTTTTTTTTTTTTGTCTTCCTGGAGTGGAGTCATGTGAGTTCTTTATATATTTTGGAGATCAAACCCTTGTCCGAGGTATCATTGGCAAATATGTTTTCCCATATGGTTGGTTCTCTTTTCATTTTAATACTGTTTTCTTTAGCTCTGTAGTAGCTTTTTATTTTGATGAGGTCCCATTTGTTTATTCTTTCCTTTATGTCCCTTGCTCTGGGGGACATATCAGTGAAGATGTTGCTGCATGGAATGTCTGAGATTTTCCTACCAATGTTCTCCTCTAGGACTTTTATGGTGTCATGACTTATATTTAAGTCTTTTATCCACTTTGAATTTATTTGTGTGTATGGTGTAAGTTGGTGCTCGAGTTTCATTTTTTTGCATGTTGCTGTCCAGATTTCCCAACACCATTTGTTGAAGAGGCTGTTTTTACTCCATTTTATGCTGCTGCTCACTTCATCGATGATTAATTGGCCATAGAGCCTTGGATTTATTTCTGGGCTCTCTATTCTGTTCTATTGGTCTATCTGTCTATTTTTATGCCAGTACCAGGTTGTTTTGATTACAGTTGCCTTGTAATACAGTTTGATATCAGGTATTGTGATCCTTCCTACTTTGCACTTCTTTCTTAAAATTGCGACAGGTATTCAGGGTCGTTTATGGTTCCGTGTAAATTTTTGAAGTGTTTGTTCTATATCTGTGAAATATGCCATTGGTACTTTGATGGAGATTGCATTGAATCTATAAATTGCTTTGGGTATATAGTAATTCCTTTTGATGTTCAAATTGTTCCGATTTTATTAGGCATGTTTCCTATATAGAAAGAAAAATAAAAGTGCCCTCTGAGCCCTGGCTGGTGTAGCTCAGTGGATTGAGCGCGGGTTGGGAACCAAGGAGTCCCGGTTTGATTCCCAGTCAGGGCATGTACCTGGGTTGCAGGCCAGGTCCCCAGTGAGGGCCATGTGAGAGGCAACCATACATTGCTGTTTCTCTCCCTCTCTTTCTCCCTCTCTCTAAAATTAAATAAAAAAAATCTTAAAAAAAAACTTAAAAAAAAGTGCCCTCTGATTAGTAAAAAGCATCTTCATGTGTAGAAACTTTAAATAAACTCTTTATAAGTATTTGATGCAAATGTCAGAATTGTGGGCTGCCCTAGGGGTGGCCACTGCTATAATTGGGTATGTCCCATATGAGCATCCCTGGATATTATGCCTGTGGAATGATTACAAAAGTTTGTGACTACTATGAGGCATGAGGTTTCTACTTTGAGCTAGATTCCACACTTTGATATAAAACTTGTTCCCATGTACCTGAACTACCATTTGGGGGACTAAAGAGAATAGATAAAATACTGCTCTCTGGACTATTCTATGATCTGATGTTGCATGGACTCCCATTGAAAATTACAATGGATAATGCTGTCAAGCTGTATCTCTCTGAGCAAACTGATGCCACATGTGGCCCATGATAGTTTTGTGAGTCTGAAGGTTTATTTGAACCCATGAAGACTCCTAATGGGAATTGCACTATTGTAAAATGAAAACTCAAAGAAACCTCACTCCCATCCCTGTATCCCACTCTCACACATTTTGACATTTATGATTTATCCTTCCTATGTTTCTTTTTTCTTAATTTTAGTTACAGTTTACATTCAGTATTATTTTGTATTAGTTTCAGGTGTACAGCACAGTGGTTATGCAATCATACACTTCACAAAGTGCTCTGGTACCTACCTGACAGCATGGATAGTTATTACAATATTATTGACTACATTCCCCATGCTGGACTTTACATCCCTATGACTATTTTGTAACTATCAATCTGTACTTCTTTTTTTAACTATATTTTATTGATTATGTGGTTACAGTTGTCCCACTCTTCCCCCCTTCTTGCCCCCCACCACCTTACCCCCCTTTCTCCACCCTTTAGTTTTCTCCATAGGTCATACACATAAGTCCTTCTGCTTCTGAACTTTCTATACTATTCTTAACCTCCCCCTGTCTCTTGTCTACCTACCATTTATGCTACTTATTCTGTGCCCCATTCCCACCCTCTCCCCCTACCACTCCCCTGTTGATATTCCTCCATACCTTATATAGCTCCCTTTAACATTTCATACAATAAAGGCTGGGTGGTGATGAACTTCTTGAACTTGACCTTATCTGAGAAGCACTTGATCTGCCCTTCCATTCTAAATGAAAACTTTGCTGGATAGAGTATTCTTGGATGTAGGTCCTTGCCTTTCATGACTTGGAATACTTCTGTCCAGCCCCTTCTTGCCTGTAAGGTCTCTTTTGAGAAATCAGCTGACAGTCTTATGGGAATTCCTTTGTAGGTAACTGTCCCCTTTTCTCTTGCTTCTTCTAGGATCCTTTCCTTATTTTTGATCTTGAGTAATGTAATTATAATGTGACTTGGTGTGTTCCTCTTTGGGTCCAAGTTCTTTGGGACTCTCTGAGCTTCCTGGACTTCCCAAAAGTATTTCCTTCACCAGCTCTGGGAAATTCTCCATCACTATGTGTTCAAATAAGTTTTCAATTCCTTGGATTTCTTCTTCTCCTTCTGGCAGCCCTATGATCCGTATGTTGGGCCGTTTACAGATGTCCTGGAGGTTTCTGAGCCCTTCCTCCATTTTTTGAATTCTTGTTTCTTCATTCTTTTCTGGTTGGATGTTTTTTTCTTTCTGCTGGTCCACTCTGTTGATTTGAGTCCCAGTTTCATTCTTATCTCTATTGGTTCCCTGGAGATCTCTCCTCATTTGTTCAAGCAAGTTTGTTAATTTTTCGTCAAATTCTGTGAGCATCTTGATTACTAGGGTTTTGAACTGTGCATCTGATAGGTTGTCTATCTCTTGGTCGGTTAGTTCTGGAGCTTTGATCTGTTCCTTTCTTTGGGCCATTTTTTTTTTCCCTCGGTGAGCCTGTTACTGTAATGAGGGCGGAGCTTTGGGGTTCATCTGGGCAGGGAAACTCACAGTAGTTGTGCTGTGAGGTAGCCTGTGGGGGCGGGACCTGAGCGCACAATGGTGCCTGCTCCGCTCTCCACACTCACACCACCTCCAGTAAGCAATTTGAGCCCCTCTGCACCGGCTCCTGGGGTCGCTCTGGGTCAGTGGACAGGCTGCACAGCTCCAATCCCCCGTGGGTCTCCCCAGCGAACTCTCCTTTGAGGCCGGGGGTTCCTCCCGCTGCTGACTCCACCCCCACAGGTGCTCTCAATCTGCACCAATGGGTTGCGCCCTGCTTTCTCTCCCGGTTTCTCTGCACGCAAATGTGGACCTGCCTGGTCCACCAGTCTCAGCCCCGCTGGGTCCAGATGAGCCGGGCACTGGCCGCGCTTTGGTCAGGCACCCCCATCTTGGTGTGCTGCAGCCCTGTGGGAACTGCCCCTCTAACTGCGGTCCTGCTGTCTGCTCACCAGCTCGCCGCAGAGTCGCAGATTGCTCTCCCTCTGCCCTGCTCCTACCGGCTCACCAGACTGGATGAATGCATCTTCTTTAATTCCTTGGTTGTCGGACTTCCTCTCAATTCGATTTTCTGTCAGATATGGCTGTTTTTGTTTAGATATATTTCTGATTTTTTCCTTGTTTGGCTGTGCAAGGAGACACGGCACATTCACCTATGCCGCCATCTTGTTGGAAGTCCTCAATCTGTACTTCTTAATCCCTTCCCATTTTTCACCCAGTCTGCTAACAACCCTCCCCTCTGGCAACCATCAGTCTGTTCTCTCTATGAGTCTGTTTACATCTTGTTTGTTCATTTATTTTGTTCTTTAGATACCACATATAAGTGAAATCATATGATGTTTCTATTTCTCTGACTGACTTATAATACCCTCATTTGCTGTTGCAAATAGTAACATTTTATTTTTTATGGCTTGGTAGTATTCCACTGTATATATGTACCACCAGTTTTGTATTCATTTATCTATTGATGGGCACTTGGGTTGCTTCCAGAGTTTGGCTATTTTAAATAACACTGCAATAAACATAGGGGTGCATATATTCTTTCTGACTGGTGTTTCAAGATTCTTAGGGCATAGTCCAAGAAGTGGAATTGCTGGGTTAAAAGGCAGTTCCATTTTTATTTTTTTGAGGAAACTCCATACTATTTTCCAGAGTGGTTCCACCACTCTGCATTCCCAACAGTAGCACACTAGGGCCCTTTTCTCCACATCCTCGCTAACACTTGTTTGTGGATTTATTGATGATAGACATTCTGAGAGGTGTGAGGTGACATCTCATTTGGATTTTAATTTGCATCTCTCTGATGGCTAGTAATTTTGAACATCTTTTCATATGTCTATTGACCATCTGTATGTCTTCTTTGGAGAAATGTCTATTTAGGTCCTTTGTCCATTTTTTTAAATTGGATTGTTTGGGGTTTTTTGGTGTTTAGTTGTATGAGTTCTTTATAAATTTTGGGTATTAACCCTTATCAGATGTATCACTGGGAAATGTATTCTCCCAGTGTGTTGTCTTTTCATTTTGTTAGTGGTTTCTTTTGCTGTGTAAAAACATTTTAGTTTTATATAGTCTTATTTGTTTATTTTTTCTTTGGTTTCCCTTGCCTGAGGAGATATAGCAAAAACATATTACTAAGAGAAATGTCCAAGATTTTACTGCCTATATATTTTTCTAGGAGTTTTATGGTGTCTAGTATTACTTTTATGTCTTTAATCCATTTTGAGTTTATTTTTGTGTGTGGTGTAAGAAGATAGTCTAATTTCATTTTTTGCATGTATCTGTCCAATTTTTCCAACATCATTTATTGAAGAGACTGTCTTTACCCCACTGTAGGTTCTCACCTCCTTTTCCATATACTGATTGACTATGCAGATATGGACTTATTTCTGGGCTCTCTATTCTATTCTATTGATCTATATGTTTGTTTCATGGCAGTACGATGCTTTTTTGACTATTATTGCCTAGTAGTATAGTTTGATATCAGGCAACATGATACCCCCGTTTTTGGTCTTCTTTTTCAATATTGCTGTGGCTATTTGGGGTTGTTGGTGGTTCCATATAAACCTTTGGATTATCTGTTCTAGTTCTGTGAAATATGCCTTTGGTATTTTGATAGGAATTGTGTTAAATCTGGATATTACTTTGGGTAGTATGGACATTATCAATGATAATTCTTCCTGTCTATGAGCACAGTATATGTTTCCATTTATTAGTATCAGTGTCATAATTTTCTGAGTACAGTTCTTTTGCCTCCTTGGTTAAATTTATTCCTAGCTATTTTATATTTTTGATGCAATTTTAGATTGGCTTATTTTAGTTTACCTTTCTGATAGCTCATTATTGGTGTATAAAAATGCAACCAATTTCTGAACAGTTATCCTTTCTATGTTTATTTTTGCAAATATAAGTAAATATTTTTCTTACATGAAGGTACAAACACAAATAGATATACATATATATTATATATATTTCATACCTTGATTTTATCACTTATATTCTGAAAATCACTCATATAGCTTATAGAGACCACCTTAATTGTTTTTTAATGGCTTCATAGTGTTTCATTGTGTAGACATATCAAAGTTTGTGCAACTAGTTTCATATGGGTGGGCATGTAGATTTTTCTGAATATTTTGCTATTAAAATAATTCTACAATAAATAACCTTGTATATGTATGTTTTTCCTGTTTGTATATGAGTATCATTAGGTTGAATTCCTAGAATTAAGACTGCTGGGTCAAAGGGTGAATGCATAAGTGATTTTGTTAGATATTACCAAAGTCCTCTCTACAGAGGTTGTACCATTTTCCATTTGAGCAAGCAATGTATTAGAAAGCAACACATGTCTGTAGACAAAAAAGAGCATTTTCAAAAACAGTTGATATTGTTCTCAGAAAATGCATAAAACAGGGTGTCTCTATGACAAAATTAGGAAATCATAGGAGAAAATTCATTAACATATATATGGCATAAATGAAAAGTGAGTTGGATGAAATAAGGACATAAAGTTAAAAAATACTTAAACTAAAAAGGTATAGTCAAAATCTGCAGTAGAAATAGTAAAGAATAGAATAAGAACTGCAGAAAATTAAGTCATAAATATGAAGGATAAATTTGATTACCTCTGTCAGAATTCAGAGAACAACAAAGATGATTATGGATGTAGAAAGATGGTCTAATAACATAATTACAGGTGATTCTCAGGAAGAAACCACTTAAAGCAGACTCAAGTCAAGGAAAGGTGGGCTGAGCAAAAAGCAGAATAATATTAACTTAATTAAGGAAAAAGTGATAATTAATAAAAACAGATACAATAATCCATGCTTAAAGTAGAAGAAAACTGTCCTAGAATAGGGATTAATAAAAAACCCCAATTAAGAATCCACAAATTGAAAGGATTCAAACAGATAGTACACATGCCTGCATACATGCATGCCTGTGCATACATTTGTATGTGCACATGAACTATAGTATCCACACAAAATTGTCTAATTTGGGGTATAAATAAAACAATATCCTACAAATATCCTGGAAATAAAGACATCTCTTTTAAAGATGTTAAATGAAATGGCCAAATATAAATTTTCTAGATTAATATTTAGGAATAATTATCATCTGAATTAAATTAACCAAGGACACTTTTAATTGATGAAATGATTGTAAAATTTAAATATTTAAATTTAAATATTTAAAAATACAGTAATGGAAAGAATATGGAAGAATATTGTAAATAATTTGTAAAGAAGAGTATTGGGAAGAGACTAATCCTTCCATATGGTAAAGTCTACTATAAAGCAAGAATAATTAAATCAATGTGCCATTGAAGCCAAAGTGGCAAGAATAAACAGCTCAGTATATCAGAAGAGATGATCCAAAACCAGATCATAGTATTTATGTTATACAAGGTAAAACAATTCTGTGGAGAATAGAAAGATTTTTCAACAGTTTTGTTATGATTGGGTAACCATTTGGATTTGCATGGGGGTGTCTATTCAGACCCTCACAATAGGGTACATAGAAAATTACATACCAGTAGACTAGGATTGAATAATTAAATTTTAAAATATCAAACCATCAGCGGCTAGTGCGTCTCGGAGTGAGTGTCTGTGCACCTGACGGACCCGAGTGGAAGGAGCGCCAGGCACTCTTGTAGACATAGAGGGCGAGGCGCTGTTTAGGGGTAGGGAAAGGTGTGGGGCAAGTTCTGCCCCAGATGGGGAGAGCAGAGCAGGGCAGGAGAGGCTTTGAGGGAGATAGAGGAGCAAGGGAGGATTCCAAGCTAGAGCAACCCGCCGGCCATGGAGGCCAAAGAGGCGATGGACTGCCTTCAGGAGTTCCTGGAACATCACAAAATGATCCTGGATGGATTGAATGAACAGCGAGAGCAAGACTGGTTTACTGACATCACCCCGATTGTCATTGGTCACCATTTTAAGGCCCATGAGGCTGTTTTGGATGCTTGCAGTAAGTTCTTCTACAAATTCTTTCATGAGTTTACTCAGGAACCTTTGGTGGAGATAGAAGGGTTAGTAAAATGGCCTTTAGTCATTTAATTGAGTTCACATATACAGCAAAATTAATGATACAAGGAGAAGAAAAAGCCAGTGATGTGTGGAAAGCAGCAGAGTTTCTGAAAATGCTAGAAGCTATCAAAGCTCTTGAAGTCAGGAACAAAGAAAACTCCCCTCCACTAGAGGAAACTACCACAGGAAAAAGTGAGGCCAAAAAAGGAAAGATTGCAGAAACTTCAAATGTCATCACTGAGTCATTGCCATCTGTGGAATCGTAACCTGTTGAAATTGAGGTAGAGATGGCAGAAGGCACCATGGAAGTGGAAAAGGAAGGCGTGGAGACACTAGAGGAAGGCGTGGCTTCTGCCAAGCAGACCGTGGAGTATGTTCAGAGCATGTCTTCCTCTGATGATTCAGCTCTGACTCTGCTGGCAGATGTTATAGCAAGTACCATCAAGGTGACAGGAAAGGGCAGATGAAAAAAGAGGGCTGTGCATCTGACCCCACAAGCAAACAGGTAGAAGGTATGGAAATTGTGGAACTTCCGCTGGCACATGTGAAGAACTTGTTCCATTGTGAGAAATGTAGCCGTTCATTTACATTGATTCACCAGTTTAAGGAACACATGAAATCACACTCCACTGACAGTTTCAAGTGTGAAATATGCAATAAAAGGTATCTTCGGGAGAGTGCATGGAAACAGCACCTCAATTGTTACCACCTTGAGGAAGGTGGGGTGAGTAAGAAGCAAAGAACTGGGGAAAAAGTCACATATTTCAGTTTCCCACTTTGGACATTTTAAAGAGCATCTTCGAAAACATACAGGTGAAAAACTTTTTGCATGTGCAAATTGTCATGAATGATTTGCTAGAAAAAGTACTTTCAAATGTCACCTGACTGTGCCAAACTGGAGTGGGAGCAAAAAAGGGAAGAAAGAATGACAGGTCTGTAACAGTGTATTTAACAGCTGGGACCAATTCAAAGATCACTTGGTAATACACACTGAAGATAAACCCAACCATTGCACTTTATGTGACTTGTGGTCTATGCAAGGAAATTAATTAAGGAGGCATATCAATGAATCTCATAATATTTCTGAGCATCTGGTAACTGATGAAGTTCTTTCAGTAGAAACCTGTGTGTGAACTGAACCTGTATTATACAACAAGTAGGTGGGGTTCATGTGTTACCACTGCTTCAGGTTCAAGTGGATTCAACACAAGTGACTGTGGAACAGGTCCATCCAGATCTGCTCCAGGACAGCTAAGTGCATGATTCTCACATGAGTGAGCTTCCAGAGCAGGTCCAGGTGAGTTACCTTAGAAGTGGGTTGAATTCAGACTGAAGAACTCACTGAAGTCTACGTGGAGGAGCTGCATGTTGAAAGGTAAATCGGGTGCCCCTGGAAGTCCACACCGAGATTCTTCTGGAAGCAGACTTGGATCAAGTGACCCCTGACTTCATGAATCCAGAGCAGAGGGAGCTAAGCCAAGACTATGCTGCTGAGGCAGCTGGAGTTCACGAAGATGCCATGGGTTTAGAGACTGGGCCAGTGATGGGTTGGTTCTCAAGCTGAAAGTGCAGAAAATAAGAACAGAACACCTTTGTCGAAATGAACAAGTGAATATATTTTTAAATATATGTGTTGGGTTTTTGAACTGATATTAGGCAGTGTGACTGTCCTTGAGCTAACAGATAAGTGGACCAAAGTTAAACTCTTTCATGTTGTGCTGAACTGTTTCTATTGAAACAATCTGATTTCTCCTCCTGGCTAATACCCCAGGGGAGGGATATTTCCTGTAAGTGAATGGGAAGTTTTGAGAAGTATATTTCTGGAAACTTAAATAGATTATATTCTTATACAGTTGGGTACTAATATATCTATTTTCATTGTGGTAAGGGTTCCCCCTTCTCTTTCATAGGTTGTGTTCTTTCTCAGTTTTCACATGCTGTAAAATCAAATATAACATCATTAGAATATAAGTACTTGTATTCTAATGCATGTTAGAAAATTGAATATGAAGAATACAGGCTGCATGAAGAAAAGTGCATTGTTACTGTGCAGTTAAACGTTGGCTTCTGGCTTTCTTCAGTTTGAACAACATTCTTGTCTACCCTGATAGTCACAGATGTCAGCTCTGCAACAGAAAGACTGGTGGCAGCAGCAGAATTTCCGGAATGTAAAAACAATCCACACCCATGTTCCTTTTCAAAACCAACTAAACTTCTATAAAACATTTCTGGTTCTTTCAAAGTGTGTGTTATAAGGAGCGATGTAGATGATGCTGTAAAGTACTTTATATTGTTGCTTATAATGGCAACTGCCAATTCTTTTTCACTTAAGTTAGGTTGAAAATTTCATTTAACGGCAGCCACCAGGCCATTTTCAATTGGGAAAAATTCATTTCTATCTGTGGTAAACTTTATTTTGGTTGAAAAATTGCACTAGTGTTTTACCGCCAGATAAAAAAGAGGATGAGCATCATTTAAAAATTAATGTATTTAAAATAAAGTACAGAGAAAAACATGTATACAAGATATTAGGCTTTGTTTTGAGTGAATATTTTCCCCAACCTTAATATAAAGGTCTTATGCTATAACTTTTAAAACCACACAAATAAGAGTGCTAAACTGTGAACTTAAATGTGGATGTGTAAATATTTTTAATCAGTATTACTTGGAAAATAAAATAACAACCACATTTTTAAAATATCAAACCATCAAAAAATAAGACAGATTTTTATCCTTAAGGTCTCTAAATTTAAAAACAATATAAGAAAACTCTAAAGGATAAATACAGGGTCTGGCAGAAATAATGCCTGCTTAAATGTGGCTGGTAGGACAATAATATGGGTATAATAATTTATAGTTTTAATTTGAACATTTCACCTAAAGTGTTACATGATATGCTTGAGTGTGATATTGTTAAGTTACAGAATTACATGTTTATGATTTTGTAATAAAAGATTTTATAATTAAAAAGGGACATTATTTGTGCTGGAACCTGTATAAGCAAGTAAACTTAAAATTTCTGTATAGAGGCTTCTAGTCAAGATGGCAACATAGGCATACATGGCTCGCTTCTTTGCACAACCATATAAAAATTACAACTAAATAAAGTATAGAACAGCCATCACTCAGGAATGTCCGAAATCGAGTTGAATAGAAGTCTGAATACTTACTTACCTGGTAGGGGAGATACCATCATCATGAAGGTGGTTTTCTCAGGGCCAGGCTTATCCTTTGCACTCCAGATGTGCTGACCCCTGTGATTTCTCCAAAGGTGGGAAACTCGACTGCATAATATAAACTGCGAAGGAAAAAAAAGTCTGAAAACTACAGAATTAAAGAAACCACATCCATCCAGGAGGGTAGGAGGGGGTGCAGATGCAGAATGGGCGGGTCCCACACCCATGTAGATAAAAACTGGGGAGGGATATCTTGGGAGTGAGGAGTCCCAGACCCGCACCAGGCCTCCAAGCCCAGGATTCCAGTGCCATAAAGATAAGTTCCCACAACTACTGACTGTGAAAACAGTGGAGATTGAGTTGATGGAGGCCCTAACCAGTTCCACTTGGGGAACCCATACACACACTCAACTACTCATATTCGCTCCCTCTGAGCAACAGCACCATGGTGGCAGCTTGAAGGGAACAGGTGGTATAGAGGAAGAGACTGAAGTGTCTGGCATTGGGGTAAGCAGAGGCCATTGTCCCTTTGCTGAGCCCTTCCCACACAGAGCCTCTAGGCTGGTGCCATATCTAAGACTCCATCAACCTGGCTAACACTATGTGACCCACCCTGGAGACCCACAGAGGGTCTACCCCACCCAACTTACAGGCCCATCAAAGCTGGTTTTCTGTAAGAATGGCTGGTTTTGGCTCCTAAATCCTGTCAAACAAGCAACAGCTGGCTTTGGTGAGCCCTAGCAGCAGCCAGATTAGAATAACAGATTATTTTCACCTGGGAATCTCCAACCTCAGCACAAGTAGCAGCCATCTCGGATTGCTTTACAGCTCAGGTAGGGTGCCCCAGGTAAAACCCAGGTGGGGGCTGACCTTTCTCTGCACCACTTGGGAAACCCCAGGCCAACACACCTAGTTGACAGCTATAGATCATGTCAGAGCACCACTACCCTGCCCCTGCACAGCTGATCCTCCATGGAGGGTGGAGGTTGTGGTCAGTGGTCACAGTCAGGCCTTGCAGCTGACTGGCTTGGGTAAATCCCTCCCATTGATCTGCCAAAAGCAACCGAGGCTCAACTACAAGAGGAGGGTGTACTCAGACCACACAAAGGGTGCACCTTAAGTACCCAGCTTGGGTAATAGGGGAGGCTGTGCCATGGGACCCTACAGGACACCTACTACCTTAGGCCATACTACCAAGACACAGAGTCCAAGAAGTTCTACTTAATACATAGAAACAAACATAGGGAGGCTGCCAAAATGAGGAGGCAAAGAAACATGGCCCAAATGAAAGAACAGATCAAAACTCCAGAAAAAAAGAGTTAAATGAAATGGAGATAAGCAATCTATCAGATGCAGAATTCAAGACAATGTTTATAAGGATGCTCAAGGAACTTAATGAGGACCTCAGCAGCATAAAAAAGACCCAGTCAGAAATGAAAGGCACACTAACTGAAATAAAAAACAATTTACAGGGAAACAATAGTAGAATGGATGAAGCTGAGATCACATCACTGGTTTGGAACATAAGGAAGCAAAAAACAACTAGTCAAGAAGAAAAAAAACTCCCCCCAAATGCAGATAGTATAACAGCCTCTGGGACAAATTTAAGAGGTCCAACATTTGTCTCACGGAGTGCTGGAAGGAGAAGAGAAAGAGAAAAACATTGCAAATCCATCTGAAAAATTAGTGAAAGAAAACTTTCCTAATTTGGTGAAGGAAATAGACACACAAGTCCAGAAAGCACAGAAAATCCCAATTATGATGGAAGCAAACAGGCCCACTCCAAGACACATCATGATTAAAAGGGCAAAGTTTAAAGAGAAAGAGAGATTCTTAAAAGCAAGAGAAAAGAAGTTAGTTACCAGAAGGTTGTCAGATGGGGGGGGGAGAATGGGTTAAGAGGTGAGGGGATTAAGAAGTACAAATAGGTAGTTACAGAAGAGCCATAGGGATGTAAACTACAGTATAGGAAATGAAGTAGCCAAAGAACTTATATGCATGACCCATGGACATGAACAATTGTGGGGGGATTGCTTGAGGGAGTCGGGGGAGCTGGGGGGCAAAGGGGGAAAATCAGGACAATTGTAATAGAATAATCAATAAAATATAAGTAAAGTGAAAAATAAAATTTCTGTATATCTAAAATGCCATAAACCATGCTAAAATATAAATTGGAGTAAACTATTTGTAGTGAAAATATCAAATAGAGGTTAACATCTTATTATTAAAGCACTTACAGAAATCAACTACAGAAAGGCATAAACCGATTGTTCACAACAGAAGAAATCAAATGGATAATAAATGTTATTACTGATAAATATATTGATCACTGATGAAGTGTTTCATTGGTTATCAAGAAAACACTGATTAGAATAGCAATGTCATGCTGATTTTTCACCTTTCAAGGTAAGAAAAGTAAATAAGGATGAGAGGATCCAAGATGGTGAAGGAGTAAGTGGAAACTACACTAACCTCCTCCCAGGACCAATCTGGAATTATGACTAAATTATAGAGAAATCATCCTGAATAACCAACTGAACACTAGCTGGAGAGAAGCCTTATAACCACAGACTTCACCACAACGTGACTGGTACAGAGAGTGGAGAAGACACCTGAGAGCTGGCGGGGCTCCCACAGGCAGCAGCTGAAGTGCTGGATGGAAATTCAGTGGCGGGGGTGGGGTTCCCCTGAGAAGTGCATGTCCTAAATCCCAAGACGGGCTCCCCAGCCTATAGTACCAGAGCCAGGAAAGGACCCCAGATACATCCATCTGGGAAAAGCAGCAGGGTTTCTCTTTGCCAGAGAGAGATGGCTTGAGTCACATAGAGCCTCTTAAGGGGCCAATGCACGTAATTTCATTTGCAGCCTCTTACCCTGGGCTCCGGCAAAGGGTGGGCAGAGTGGACTAGAGATGCTGGAGGAGAGTCTGCGGATGGAGGCTTTGGGGAGGGAACTGAGGGAACACCCACCAGGATCCCTGTGCTGAGTTATCCCCCATACTGCAGGAACCAACTTGATCAGGCAGAGAACACTCCCCTCTAAGTGACATCAGCCTGAGGGAAGAAGGCAATAGCCTCGCCCCCAGGAGTTACTCTACCCCACACTATGGAGCTTAAGCCTGACTGCTGATTGCAGAGTGACTAGATTAATAATGGAAGAACCCACTGACTGTGAATCACTGATAGTTTCCAACAGGATGCCCAGTGCCCAACTGGGACACCATCTGATATCACCAGGGGTGGTTCCAGCAAGAGAGGACAGTGAGATGAATTCCACCACTAACTTCTTTATGATTTGCATTATTTTCTCTCCTGTACAGCTTTTTAACATTCATTTCTTGTCCTTCAAATTTGTGCATATTAAATCATTAGTTTTTATATTATAATTTATTTTAAATCTCATATTTGCCCCTCCCTTCTCTTCCTCCATTTTACCTTCTTTCCTCTTCTTATCTGCATTTTAAATTTTATTCTATCTCTTGCTATGACTTGTTTACATCCCACACTCTTACTACCCCTCTGGCCTCTCAAAACCATTTTTCTTGTCATTAGTCATCTCACATTCCTTTTTCCACTCTTAAAATACCCTTATTCTCTCTCCACCTTTATCAATCTTTGCTCATCAGTTGTGACTATGGTGGTTGTTGTTGCATTTCTACAATTTTATTTCTAGATCTTCACTATTTTTGTATTTCAAATCTCTAATTTTACCCGTTCCCCTGTCCTACTCCATTTTGCCTTCCTTCTGCCCTTTCTTTTTTTCACTTTACATTTTCCTTGTCAGCCTGGTTTTCAATAATCACTCTTAGTATTCCTTCTCCCTTGATCATATCAAAATCACTTCTCTTTCCTCTAGATATCCCTTAAACTCTTCTTTCTTTTCTCCATCTTATTCCCCTCCCACTGATATTAATCTTTGCTCATTGTTGTTGACAGTGCTGTGATGGAACTTTTTCTCCAATTTGGTTCCTAATTTTTTTCTTCTCTCTTACTACTTTTTAAAATATATTTTTTAAAAAATTTCTGTTTAAATCTAATACTATATATTTTCCTTCTCTTGCTCTATTCTGCCATTTTCTCCCCCTTTATTATTTATGATGTAAATTTATCTTTCTTTCTCTATTTGCTTTCTTTCTCTTCCCTACTCTTATTTATTGCTCTTCCCTCTACCCTCTCATAATCATTTTTCTTTCATTTAGTTATCTCATATTCATTTTTATTTTCTTATAATAGTCTTAATCTCTTTATACCTTTATTAATTCTGGTTCATTTACTGTTGATAGTGAGACTGTGGGATTGTGGGTTTGCTTCCTGGGCTTTGTGTTTTTTTCTGGCAGCACCTTCACAACAACATACAAGATGTGGTGGGTGGAGTGACTCTCAGTCAGCCAGCTGGAGGGAAGTAGCCACCAAAGAATGACTCAACGACAACCAAAACCTAATTACAACCAGACACCCAACCTAAACAGCATAAAAGGCATCCCAAGATCATGAACTTTAGGAGACCAAGGAGACTGTACCACTAAATCCCACAGGTCTCCTACCACAGACGATCACACCACAAAGACAGGGAGTCAAAGCAGATCAATCTAAAAAGCATAAACAAACAAGAGTCAGCTAAAAATTAGGAGACAAGGAAATAACCCCCTAATTTAAAGGAAAGGAAGAAACCCCAGAAAGAGTGTTAAAGGAAATTGAGGAGAGCAAACTATCAGATATTGAATTCAAAATAATGGTTATAAGGATGCTCAATGAGTACTACAAAGAACTATGAGGATGCTACAAGGAACTTACTGTGACCTACACTAACATGAAAAGGGACATAGAAACTATCAATAGGTGACAGGAGGAAATGAAGAATACAATATATGAAATGAAGAACACAGTAGAAGATATTAAAATCAGGCTAGATGAAGGAAAGGCTCAAATCAGTGAGCTGGAGGACAAGGTAGAAAAAATTCCTAAACACACAACGAAAAGATTCAAAAAGAATGAAGAGGGTTTAAGGGAGCTGCAAGATAACATGAAACATAATGTATGTATAATAGTGATACCAGAAGGAGAAGAAGAGGAACAAGGGATAGAAACCCTGTTTGAAAAAATAATGACAGAAAACTTCCCTAACATGGTGAGAGAAAAAGTCACAGAAGTTGAGGAAGCACAGAGGGTCCCAATCAAGATGAACCCAAACTGGCTCACTCCGAGACATATCATAATTAAAATGGAAAAATTTAAAGACAAAGGATCTTAAAAGCAGCAAGGGAGAAACGGCTAGTAACTACAAGGGAGCTCCGATAAGGCCATCAGCTGATTTCTCAACAGAAACACTACAAGCCCGAAGGAAATAGCAAGAAATATTGCAAGTAATGAAAGCAAGGCCTGCAACCAAGACTACTGTACTCAGCAAAGCTCTCATTTAAAATGGAAGGCAAAATAAGGAGCTTCCAAGACCAAAACAAAAAGGCTAAAAGAATACTTCTCCATCAAATCAGCATTATAAGAGATATTAAAGCGACTGCTTTAAATTGATGAAGAAAAAGACAGAGAGGAATACAGGTACAAAGGGAGAAAATGGCAATGAATCAGTACCTATCAATAATAATATTAAATATAAATGGAATAAATGCTCCAATCAAAAGACATAAGGTAGCTGAATGGGAAAGAAATCAGGACCCACATATATGCTGTCTACAAAAGACCCACCTCAGAACAAAACATACATGGTCTGAGAGTAAAGGGGTAGAAAAAATATTCCATGCAAATGACAATGAAAAAATAGATGGGACAGTAATACTTATATCAAACAAAATTGGTTTTAAAACAAAGGTTATAAAAAGAGAAAAAGGACACTTCATAATACTTAAAGGAATAATCCATCAAGAAGATATAACCCTTGTAAACTTATATGAAACTAACATAGGAGCACTGAAGTATATAAGGAAAGTCTTGGAGAACGTCAAGAAAAATATCGACAGCAACACCCTTATACTAGGGGATTTTAACACTGCAATGTCAACAATGGATAGATCTTCCAAGCAAAGAATCAACAAGGATATTTTGGCATTGAACAACACTCTATATCAAATGGACTTAATTGATATACAGGAACTTTCACCCCAAAGAAACAAAATATACATTCTTTTCAAATGCACATGGAACATTTACAAAGATAGACCATGTGGCAGAACAGAAAACAAGCCTCAAAAAATTCATGAAAATTGAAATCATATCACGTATTGTAGGATAAGTGGAGGCAGTCTAGCTTTCTCACCCAGGTTCCTGGGTAACTAAGGGAAGCAATGACCCCATAATCTTGAAGGGGCCTGATAACATGAAATGAGCTCACATGCGCAGAATCATGCTGTTATATAATTTTCTGGCTGGAAGCCAGCTTTGTTCTCCTCTAGTACTTAAGGCCGTAGGGGCTTCTCACTAGACACATGCAGCTTGTAGCATGTATGGCTCGCCCACCCATGAATGAAGGCATGTCAAGCATCTGCATGGCTCTGTGCATTTTCTTCTGTCTCCCTGAAGCTAGAGTGGACCTGCCAGGCCTTTACAAGCTGCAACACAATTGGCATAGTCGGCAAGATTCTCATGGTATGGAAATGAATGAGCCCATGGGCTCTTCCGAGGGAAGCCTGGGTAGGTGGGCTGATCCCAGGGGGCCATGGAAAGTGGTGGTGAGCCTCCTGGCCTCATGGGCTCCATTAAGGGTGTGGCCCAATGTCAAGGACACACCTAACACTGTGGAGAAATCCCTATGGGAGGTTGGGGAGATCCTGGAGTGGCCCAGCACCCATGTGGCCACGACCATGAGCTGGGTGTTTCTTTCAGCTTTGCAAGCTGAGACAGAGACCAAGCTTCATGACACAGCAAAACTACATGAGCTCCAAGGATGAGAAGAAGCCCTGGAAGCCAGAATTGGTGCTCTGGAAGATCTTTGAGTGACTGAATAGCGATGCAGATCACAGTCTCCTGAAGCAGCAAAGAGTCAGAGTCAGAGGAAGATGTCATTGATGCAGAACCATGTTCCTGGAAGGCCTACCCTGTAGTGATACAAAAAAAAATGAAATTCCAATAGCCTATGGCACTGGGGGGTAAGCCTGTGGATCCCATGAAGATGGCAGAACATACCACTTATAGACCTTACACACAGGCCGAGCTGGTCGATCTCATGAATCAGTTTTGTCAGCAACTTGGGGAGCCCTTAGCTGCATGGCTCTTGTGCTTGTGGGACCTAGGAGTGATAGCATCATGTGTTCTAACACTGAGATGGAAAAGTTAGCTTCCATCATAAAACATCCCTCCCTGCACCAGTGGCTGCAAAATAGCCGGAGACAAGGTGGGGGTCAGGCCTCACATTCTTTGATGGAATGGGTAATGGCAGCTATCCGTACTGTCTGGGCAAATGCGGGTGACATGCCAGATATGGTGAGGAAGTGGCAATTCTTTGCGGACTTATTTCAAATCTTGGGGGAGTTAGGCATGCACTGGGCCATGTTCAATTGCAACACACAGGGCCCTGATGATGAATGTTTTACAGCTGGAATGAGGGATCTCATGCTCCAGCACACTCTTCCCTCCTCTTTTCACTCGCTGATGGCAATTCCCATGCCATTTGTTGGTCATCGCATAAATGACATCATGACCGTGGAGGTAGTCTGGGAGAGGCCTGATTCTCATCGCTAACAGAAAACTGTTCACACAGTCTCTCAGACTCTCTTATTCCCCGGGCAAACTGCAGCCCTGTTCGAGTGAGTAGAACATAGATGTGGTCGGATCTTTTAGAGGCTGGAGTCGATCACACTAAGACTGACAGGAAGCCAAACATGTACCTGTTAGATCTCTGGAAGCAGCTGAGAGCTGACCAACACTTCCTGCAGCCCTAGAAGAAGAAATTAATGGTGAAATCTGGGGGTGCACTCCAAGATCCCTGAGAAGCCTGTTCGGTCTGGCTGGAAGATCATCTGGCTGTGTCAACCTCCTGAGGTGAGGGAGGAGATATCCTTTGGACCTGTGGCTAGGGACAAGGCCGAGGGACCCATCTTCAGGGGACAGGTGGGGACTGGAGGCTGCATGTTGAATTGATTATTCATTGGTACCCTGCAAATGTCCAGCGAGTGTTCACTCTTGTGGATACAGGAGCTGAATGTACTCTTTTACATGGAAACCCAGAGAAGTTTCCAGGGCCTATGGTCTCTATTGATGGTTATGGGTGACATAGTGTAAGGGTGAAGGCTTTACAGGTCTCTCTGGGTATTGGGCATATGCCCTCCCTACCTGTGAATACACAGTCTATGTCTCCACCATTCCTGAGTATATCCTGGGTATTGACATACTACAGGGTTTGTGGCTACACATGACCGCAGGAGAGTTTTGCCTACAGGTGCTAGTGGTAAAAGCCATTCTCCAGGGACATGCTAATCACCCTCCTGTGCAATTGACACCCCTGTGGCAGGTAACGTCAATGAACAATACCAGTTGCCAGAGGACATGAGAGTTGGAGAAGGTGGGAATAATCAGGGCCTCCCACAATCCCTTTAACTCCCTTGTGTGGCCGGTGAGGAGCCCAAATGGCACATGGAGAATGACAGGAGATTACTGGGAGCTCAATAAGGTCATTCCTCCACTACATGCAACAGTCCCTCCTGTGATAGACTAGATGGACCAATTAACTAATGAGCTGGGAACTTACCACTTTGTAGCTGGCCTAGAAAATGCCTTGTCCATTGACATTGCTCCAGAAAGTCAGGATCAGTTTGCCTTCATAGGGGAGGGTTGACAGTGAACTTCTACAGTGCTCCCTCAAGGATATTTGCACAGCCCGACCAACTGTCACAGGGTTGTGGCAGAGGACCTGGATAAGCCATGGCCTCCAAGAGGTGTGCCTGTTCTGTTACATTGATGACATCTTGGTAACTAGTGATACTCTTGCAGAATTAGAGAAAGCAGTGACTCAAGTGCTGTCACACCTGAAGTCATGTGGCTGGACAGTCAAGGAGGCCAAGCTGCAGGATTGTCTGTCAAATTTTAGGGGGCTGTCTGGTCAGGTAAGACAAAAGTCATCCCTGATACAGTGATAGATAAGATTCAGGCATACCTGACTCCTACCACTGTGAAATAGCTCCAGACATTTTTGGGCCTGTTGGGGTACTGGAGACTATTTGTGCCCCATCTAGCCCAGGTCGTTTGTCCCTTGTATTCCTTGGTGGAAAAGGGGGTGAACTGGGATCAGACTCTGACCTCGGAACAAGCGTTCCAAGGAGCAAAGCACATCATTAAGCGGGCCCAGGTCTTGCATACTTTGGGACCTGCTAGACCCTGTGAATTAGATGTGCATGTGACACAAGAAAGCTTTGGTTGGGGTTTGTGCCAATGATCAGAACTGCTACATCAACCCTTGGGTTTCTGGTCCCAACTATGGAAGGGAACAGAGGCACAGTACTCCATGATTGAAAAGCAGTTGGCTGCAGTATATGCTGCCCTGTTGGCCAGGGAGGCTATAACAGAAACTGCCCCCATGACACTTAGGACCCTGTATCCTACTTCAGGGTGGGTCCAGGACTGGATGGCCAAGCCTTGTAGTAGGACAGCTCAGACACTCACATTAGTTAAGTGGGGGGCTTATCTGCAAAAAGGAGTGCTCTGTCCACTAGCTCCTTTCAAGCTGAGCTACAGGAAGTGTTAGGCCCAGTTATTTATGTGGATGAGAAATTGACTGTTCCCGTCCCTATAGAAGAGATGGAAGCTAGCCCCTTCCACAAAGGGCAGGCACCTATTCTCTCAGATGCATTGGTACACTGATGGGTCCACCAGGGGCCAGCCTGCTGTCTGGACCGCCATAGGAATTCAACAAGAGACAGACACAATCTGATTTCAAACTGGCATGGGACAGAGCAGCCAGTAGGTGGAACTCTGAGCCATATGACTCATGGCAGCCCATGAGGCACTGCCCCTGACTATTTGTACAGATAGTTGGGTGGTATACTGGGGGCAAACATTATGGATCTCTACATGGTATGCAAACAAATGGATGGTTATGCATAATCCATTGGGGGGACAGGCTTTGTGGCAAGACTTATGGGAGTTAGGCCACCAGAAACAAATCACTGTATATCATGTTACTGGACATACACCTCTTGCTTCCCCTTGGAATGATGAGGCTGGTACTCTAGCCAAGGTGCAGTGGCTAGAAATGGTACCTGCCAGTCCCTCAGGAAGGGAAGTAGCCCAGTGGCTACACCTTCGCCTCTCACATGCTGGGCAAAAGACCACGTGGTCCACCATCAAAACTTGGAGATATCCTGTTACATTAGCAGAGGTACAAGAAACTTGTGAAACCTATGTTGTCTTCTCACAAGAGCATCCCTGAAAGCCTGTGGGAACTTCTAGACAGCTGGTGTGGGGACAGGTACCACTGACCTGGTGGCAGGTGAATGTAATCAGGCCCCTACCTAGTTCAGAGGGATATAAGTGTGCTATCACAGGTGTGGACATGGCCACAGGACTTTTAGTTGCTTATCCCACATGGCACCCAGATCAGAAAGCAGTAATTGCTGTGCTGGAACAGTTATATGCTGCTTATGGGCGACCCTTAATCATTGAAAGTGATCAGGGGATACATTTTACTGGGGCATTGGTACAACAATGGGCTCAAGATTTGAAGATTGACTGGAAATTTGATGTGCCCTATCATGCCCAAGCTGCTGGAATGATTGAACGGTGCACTGGCCTCTTAAAGCAGGGCCTGTGAGCCACAGCTGCCCTATGCTGAGGGGCTGGACAAAATGCTTATGGACTGTCCTCTGGACTTTAAATGAGTGGAGTCAGAGGGGGTACCCCCTCCAGTGGAAGCACTGCTTCCAATTTGCAGTCCAATTCAGTTTCGGGTACAGACTAAGGATGCTTTGCTGTAACCAGGCATGGGAAACCAGGGAAATATTCTCTTGCCTGCTCTGGAGGGCCTGGAGTGAGGGCAAACAGCCCACCTCGACATGGCCTTGGGAAATAAAAGCCCTTCACATGTGTTGAGTGGCTCTTATTGCCCCTTGGGGCCAAGGGGTAGAGAGAAACACCCTTGGCAAGGGGTGGAGAGAAATAGCACCCTGGGTTATTGGAACAAGGTCCCCAGTCTTAATGGCCCCAGACCTATCTGGGGCCAGAAGACCATGAAATGCTTCTTTGTGGCAACTTTGTGATTTCCCTATGGACCATTATGAGTTGCAAGTAGATGCTGAACCCCCAGTTGAGGCACAAAAGGTCTGGTGTTCACACCCAGGAAGAACCCCTCTGCCAGCCACTGTCTTATCAGCTGACTAGAAGCTTGCTTGTATATTGCCTGAGGGTCATAACTTGCCTTTGCTGGTGCCTGTAACTGTTCTGTCTTTTCATCCTTAGAGTGAAAAGTAACCCCTTAGTGCACTGGGTCATACCTACGCCCCAATGGCTAACCAATCAGCATGCTGGGTCTGCACTGAACTCCCCCTGAGCACATCGGCCAGCCTCCCATGGCGTATCTCTCCTGCTTCTGTCTCAAATTCTACTTGGCTTCAGGACTAGTGGAACAGTGAATATTCCTTGTGGAATGCTACCTGGATTGACATCTGTGCTGGGGCAAAGCAGCAGTATGACCGGCCCAACCATTAAGTGGCTACTCCATATGGAACGGCTCGGGATGGCTCACAGCTGAGGCCATGGAGCTGGCTGAACCAGTTCCTCTTTGCATTGATAACCCCAAAGGACAAGCTCAGGTGGGCTGGACTCTGACAGGTCTGTGTCAGACTCAGACTCTAGAGCATTTCTGAGAGGTTCAAGATGATGCATGGGCTGCAGTTCCTACTGGAGCCCTCTGGGTGTGTGGCTCACATGGATGGCCTTACCTGCCTGGAAATTAGACGGGTTGTTGTACTTGGGCATGGCCCTATTTGCCTGCTCGAGTTCAGAAAACTCTTGTAAGCTGGCTAACAAATTGGGAAATGTTTAAAGCATGACACCAGGTCAAGCATACTCCCTGGTGGTATTATCAGTTAGCTGTTTTTTCTCCTCAAGCTGCTTCTGTAGTCACTGAGACTGAGATAGCCACTTTGGCTTTGCACACTGGTCTTGCATTGAATGCAACACATGATTCCTTAGTCCTGTTAAATGAAGTGTATCAATTAAGAAAAGGAGGCTTTCAAAATCATATGGTTTTAGATATGCTTACTGCATCCCAAGGTGGTGTATGTGCCCTAGTAGTGGCAGAATGCTGTGTCTATGTTCCTGATGTCCATCACAATGTTTGCCAAGCTTAATGGGCATTAGCCTTTGAGATCTTCACCACTGAATGCCTGACAGGTGATCCTTTGTAGGAATGGTGGGCATCCCTAACCACTGAATGGAGGTGGGTTCTTGCTGTCCTGGGTGGCAGCAGTTGTGTTTCGCTTGCTTCTCACTGTAGCTCGTGCTGCTGTAGTGGGTCATGGGAACCTTGCAGAAGACATCCTCATGTAGATTGTGCAGTGAGGAACCCAGAAGGGGTAGGGTAAGTGGAGGCAGTCTCACTTCCTCACCCTGGTGCCTGGGTAACTAAGGGAAGCAGTGTTTCCATAATTTTGAAGTGGCCTGATAAGTAATATTCTCATAGCCTTGAGACTCGGTCCAATAAACAGTACCCATGACATGAAGTGGGCTCGCATGTGCAGAATCATGCTATGTTATATAATTTTCTGGCCGGGAGCTAGCTTTGTTCTCCTCTAGTATTTAAGGCCGTAAGGGCTTCTCACTAGACACACACAGCTTGCAGCATACGTGGCTTGTCCACCCATGAATAAAGGCACGTCAAGCATCTCCACAGTTCCATGCATTTTCTTCTATCTCCCCAAAGCTAGAGTTGGCTTACCAGGCCTTGACAAGCTACCACACAAGCATCTTCTTGGATCACAATGGCTTGAAATGAGAAACCAACCTCAAGGAAAATACTCAAAAAACATTCAAATATATGGAGACTGAATAACATGCTAATAAATAATGGTTAACAGTGAGATCAAGGTGGAAATCAAAAAGTTTCTGGAAACAAATGAAAATGAACACATGACAGCCCAAAACTTATGGGACACAGCAAAGGTAGTCCTGAGAGGGAAGTTCATGCAATATAGGCCTATCTAGGAAAGACAGAAAAATTTCAAATAAACAAGAAAATTCTACACTTACAAGAACTAGAGGAACAATAAAAATCAAAGCCCAGAGTAAGTAGAATGAAGGAAATAATCAAGATCAGAGCAGAATTAAATGACATATAGACTAAAAGAACAATTCAAAGAATATATAAATCCAGGAGCTGATTCTTTGAAAAGGTAAACAAAATTGACAATCCTTTAACCAGACTCATCAAGAAAAAAAGAGAGAGGAACAAAATACGTAAAATCATAAATAAAAGAGAATAAATTACAACTAATACCACAGAAATACTAAGGATTGTCAGAATTACTACGAACAACTATATGCCAGGAAATTTGACAACCTGGGCAAAAGAAACAAATTTCTGGAAACATATAATCTTCCAAAACTGAATCAAGAAAAAGTGGAAATCCTGAATAGACTGACAACAACCTAGTAAAATTGAAGCAGTTATCAAAAAAACCTCCCAGCACACAAAAGTCCTAGACCAGACAACTTTACAGGCAAATTTTACCACACATTTAGGAAAGAGCTAACTCCTATCCTTTTCAGGCTATTCCAAAAAAATTCAAGACATGGGAATACTCCCAAACTCATTTCATCAGGCCAGTATTACCTTATTTCCAAAACCAGGTAATGAAACAACAAAAAAAGAAAACTACAGGCCACTATTGCTGAAGAACATAGAGGCTAAAATTCTCAAAAAAATATTGTGAAACCAACCCGGCTGGTGTGGCTCAGTGGATTGAGGGCAGGCTGGGAACCAGAGTGTCCCGGTTCGATTCCCAGTTGGGGCACATGCCTGGGTTGTGGGCCAGGTCCCCAGTGAGGGCCATGTGAGAGGCAACCATACATTTCTCTTTCTCCCTCCCTTCTCCTCTCTCTGAAAGTAAATAAATAAAATCTTAAAAAAAAATATTGTGAAACCAGATCCAGCAATACATTAAAAAAATCATACACCATGATCAAGTGGGGTTTATCCCAGGATTCATTCATAGTATAATATTTTCAAATCAATAAACATAGTATATCACATAAAGAAAATGAAAGACAGAAACCACGTGATCATATCAATAGATGCTGAAAAGCATTTGATAAAGTACAGCACCCATTTATGATAAAAGCCCTCAGCAAAAAGTGTGAATAGAGGGAGAAAACTTCAACATAATAAAGGCTACATATGAGAAACCTACAGCCCAACATCATACTCAACAGGCAAAACCTAAAAGCTTTCCCCCTAAGATCGGGCACAAGACAACTGTGTCTTCTTTCACCACTTGTATTCAACATGGTTTTGAAAGTTCTTGCCACAGAAATCACATGAGAAAAAGAAATAAAAGGCATCCAAATTAGAAAGGAGGAAGCAAAACTGTCATTGTTTGCTGATGACATGATAGTGTACATAGAAAACCCTATAGACTCCACCAAAAAACTTCTCAACCTAATAAGTGAATTTGGCAAAACAATGGGGAACAAAGTCAACATTCAGAAATTGAAGGCATTTTTGTACAATGAAATATCAAAAACAGAAATCAGGAAAAAACCTCATTTGCTATAGCAACTAGAAAAATAAAGTACCTAGGAATAAGCTTAACTAAGGAGGTAAATGGCATGTACTTGGAAAACTGTAGAACTCTGAAGAAATAAATTAAGGATGATATATGGAAGTATATACCATGTTCATGGATTGGAAGAATTAACATCATTAAAATGTCCATACTACACCCTGGCTGGTGTGGCTCAGTGGATTGAGTGTCAGCCTGCCAACCAGACGGTTGCCAGTTTGATTCCCAGTTAGGGCACATGCCTGGATTGTGGGACAGGTCCCCCTAGGCCAGGTCCCCAGTGGAGGTGTTTGAGAGACAATCACACATTGATGATTCTCTGCTTTTCTTTCTCCCTCCCTTATCCTCTGTCTAAAAATAAATAAAATCTTTAAGTAAATAAGTAAAATAAAAAAAGAAAAAACCTATTCATTTAAAATGGATGTCCATACTACCAAAAATAATCTATAGATTCAATGCAATTCCTATTAAAATACAAATGATATACTTCACATATCTGGAACAAATATTTCAAAAATTTATATGGAACAAAAAACAACCCCAAATATCCTCAGCAATATTGAGAAAGAAGAACAAAGTAGGAGGGATCACAATACTTAATACCATAGAATATTACAAGGCCACTGTAATCAAAACAGTCTCTTACTGGCATAAGAACAGACACATAGATCAATGGAACAGAATACAGAGCCCAGAAATAAACCCATGTCTCTATGGTCAGTTAATATTCAACAAAGGGTACAGAAGCATAAAAATAGAGTAAAAATAGTCTCTTTGATATAGGCGCTGGGAGAACTGGAATGGTACATGCAAAAAAAATGAAACTAGACCAGCATCTTACATGATGCACCAGAATAAACTCAAAATGGATAAAAGACTTAAACATAAGCTGTGACACTATAAAAGTCCTAGAGAAAAACACAGGCAATGAAATTGCCGATATCCTATGCAGCAATATTTTTGCCGATATATCCTCTAGTGCAAGAGAAATAAAGGAAAGACTAAACAAATGGGACTATATCCAACTAAGATGCTTCTGCAAGGCTAAAGAAAACATCAGCAAGATGTAAACGGAACCAACTGTATGGAAAAACATATTTGCCAATGATACCTTGGACGAGGATTTGATCTGCAAAATATATAAAGAACTCATAGGACTCCACACCAGGAAGACAAACAAACCCATTAAAAAATGGGTAAAGGACCCAAACAGACACTTCCCCAAGCAGAACGTACAGAGGTACTATAGGTGTATGAAAGGATGCTCAACATCACAACCATCAGGAGGATGCAAATTAAAACCACAATGAGATACCACCTCTCATCAGTCAGAAGGGCCATCATTAACAAATCAACGAACAAGTGCTGGCAAGGCTGTGGAGAAAAGGGAACCCTAGTGTACTGTTGGTGAGAATTCAGACTGCTGCAACCACTGTGAAAAACAATGATGAATTTCCTCAAAAAACTAAAAGTGGAACTGCCTTTTGACCCAGCAATTCCATTGCTGGCATTATACCCTAAGGATCCTGAAACACCAATTCAAAAGAACCTATGCACCCGTATGTTCATAGCAACTTTATTTACAATAATCAAGTGCTGGAAGCAGCCTAAGTGCCCATCATTAAATTAGTGGATGGAAAAACTGTAGCGCATTTATACAATGGAATACTACACAGCAGAAAGAAAGAAGCAACTCCTACTTTTTGTGATAGAATAGATGGAACTGGAGAGTATTATGCTAAGTGAAATTAGTCAGGTGGTAAAGTACAAATACCATATAATCTCACCTACAAGGGGAACCTAATGAACAAAACAAACAAGCAAAATAGAAGCAGAGGCATGGAAACAAGGAACAGAGTTACAGCGACCAGAGGGGAGGTGGGAGGGTGAATAAGTGGAATGAAGGGAAAGGGTCTAATCGACAAGCAGGTATAAATGACCCATGGACATGGACAACAGGGTGGAGATTGACTGTGGGAGTTGGGGGTTGGTGGAGCAGGGGAGAGCAATGGGGGAAATTGGGACATCTGTAATAGAACATCAATAAAAAAAGAAAATTCAAAAAGTTAACTTGGGTAATGTTGGACTGAGGGCAGTAAGAATATAACCATTGTTAGACATTGCTATAAGGTATAAATTTGTGTGATCTCTTGGGCAAGTATTATAATTTAGTAACGTCAAAAACTTTTAAAATGCTTCTACTTTCTTACCCAATGATTCTATTTTTAGGATTCTACTTCAAAGAAATTATGACAAATATTGACAATGTTTTATGCATGAAAATGTTCATCCCATGCTATATCATATAAAAAATAGGAAAGTACTAAATCCTTAATGTTAGAAGATAATGGTTAAGTAAATGATAGGCCATGACATGAATATAATGTAGTTTTTGGAACTTAAAATGTATGGTGTAATTATCTGAGTATTTCATATTCATTTGCTCGTTGAAACCTCAGTACAGTGGCACTGTATATATTCCCTTGGCTCTTCCAGATGCACCCACAGTTCTTCTCTAGCCTGTTCTGTCCCCTGATGCTTGACCTGTGAGAACTGTATCAACAGCTCCCCTTGCCTTCTAGCTTCTGATTAGGTTAGGTCAATAGAGAGGACCAGCCAGAAATTGGAGGAGAGGAGGGAGGAGAGGGATATCGGATATTTACTTGTCCTGGCTCCCTCTTTGAGGGTTTCCTATAAGCTGACTGCCTTTCTAAACTAAAAGCCATAGCTTGAGTCAGGTAGCCCTGTAACCCTTTCCAAAAACCTCTGTTGTCAGGTTCTGATTAATGCTCTCTCCTATCATAATGCTTTCTTGCTGTCACCAGTCTGGTAACAGATGATTCCTTGTGTTTTTTCTCAATTTTGCTCATATTTTTAATATACTTTCTTTATGATAACTCTCTTTAAATAATGTAGAGTTTGCTGTTTCCTGCTGGAACTGATATAATTTATGAGACTGTATAGTGAGGAGACAGGCACAAAGAAGTTAAATAATTTGCCCCAGGTCACACAAGGGAGGAAATAATACTTGTACAATATGTGACAATTATTGCTTGATTTATCTATTTTAAAATAACCTTTATTCTATTACAAAAAGCACACGGAATATACAATACAAACAATAAAATGAATAGAGAAAATACTCATATTCCTACCCATATATTCCACCCATCATTTATTTAATAAGACTTCCATATTTTTATCTCTAGCTGAATTCCTGCTTTGAATCTCAGGCCTACTCTATACCTTCATCTGGATGTCTCAAAGGCACTTGAAACCCAACATGTCCAAAAACATGCTGAAGATCTTCCAAATCCTAGTGACAAGTCCTATCAATTTTACATGTAAATGTTTCTAATATGTCCACATCTCTCCAGTTCCACTACTGTCACCCACTTTAGTCCAAGACACCATCGCCTCTTATTTGAAGAATTCCAAAATTTGGTTTCCCTGTATCTATTTATGCCTGTCCTCTTCAACCCATTATTTACAAGGTAGGCAGACAGACGTTTGCTAAATGCAATCTAGTCATATTGCTCCCTGCTTAAAATCTTGCAGTGGTTTACATTGCTTTGGAATATACATAGAGATTGTGCTTTGGCCCAGTGGACCTCAGTACCTTTGTCTCCAGCTTCCCCCTTACTATAGTTCCATTGGCTAGCTTTCAGCTACTTCAGTGAACAATGCTTCTACAAATGCTTGTACCTTGCTGTTGCCTACATTGTTCCCTCTTTCTGGATTCATTTTTATACCCTTCCTCCCAAAGTTAACCTCCCTAACTCTTTCTTATCACTATGGACCTTTGCAATACAACATTGATTAGTTTGGGTTGACAATCAAGCTGTGGTTGTCCATCTTCTCTATTAGCTCCTCTAGTGTATGATCAATGAAATTCTCCAACTGCCTTATGTCACCTGTGTATCCTCTGTACCTTGCCCTGCACTAGCACATATATGAAATAAAATATTTGAATGAAAAAACATGAAAACAATAGGAAAAGGGAGAAATTTGGACAGGGTCATATTTGAAAGGGTTGAATTCTTTATACCTATTATTCCTTCTTGTTCTGCTTCAATGTCTAACAAGACAAAAATGATACCTATTTATAAGTTTCGAATTTTTTTCTAGATAAGAGCTCTTGAAACTGGATGAAGACTACTGTATTTTTCAGACTATAAGACGTACTTTCCCCTGAAATTTGGGAGGAAAATGGAGCTTATACTCTGAATGTAGCTTACCTGAGTTCTGTTTACATTTACATTGGTGAAATATTGTTATTTATGTTATGAAATATTTTAGCACATTTTTTGCTTCAAAAATTTTTTTTTCTATTTTTCCTCCTCTAAAACCTAGGTGTATCTTATGGTTCAGTGTGTCTTATAGTCTGAAAAATACAGTAAATCTCCATTCCTTACAGTTTCTTCAACAAGATATTATCTGATACAGAATGGGATGAGTAGTGAGTGGAAGATATGTTTATAGGTGGGAACAGATACTAGTTAACATCCTAGAGTTCTCATTATTTATTTTGATTTCATGTCATAATTACATCTACTTTTGAGGGTTCAGTGATGGCAAATTCACCTCTAGTTGGAAAAAAGTGGAAAACTTAAGGAATAAAAGTAGCAAGACAACAGACTGACTGTACAGTAAAATATGAACATTAAATATTCCTCTTTTCAGTAGGATAGGGAAACACGTGGTGTTTTGTTTTGTTTCTGCACTTTAGCCATCCGTTGACCTTCATTTTTAAAGTGCAGAGCCCACTTAATCTGTGATAGCTGAGTTCTTAATTTTCTCGCCTACTTGCTTCAATTTTGGTTAAGCACTTCGCTTGAAAAAAAGTTATGGAAAACCAGTAATCGCCAAGTCTCCTCCAAGTGACAGTTACCACTTCACCCGCCCCCTCTCTAGTTGGGGCTCGCGGCTGCGCAGACCGCATCTGGCCCCTTGTGACGTCATAAGCGAGCTAAACCAAGTGGAGAGGCGTGTCTGCGACTGTGCGTTCCAAGTTCGCTTCCTAAAGTACCCGATTCCTTAAGCCTACCCTGACCCAGTCTCCTTTTATTTAAATCGTACAAATAAAGCACCAGGTTAAAACTCTCACCCAGCCACGCCCACAACCTAACCCAGCCACCCACCCATCTCAGTGGTTTCGCCCGGCCACGTGACCACTCAGAACGCTTTTGCCCAACGCTCTCGCCAGGAGCTTTTGGAGTAGGCGGAGCCAGGCCGTAACAACGCCTAATGTTCCGGGGTCTGAGCTCGGAGAATGTCCGAGAGGCCGGCGTCCGTAGGGGAGGGACAGAGGAAAGCAAAACGTAACACTCCAGCCGGCACCAGGACTTTGAGCTCACTGGGCAGTGGCAGCGGGAGTGGGCCAGAGGCAGAACCAGCGCCCGTAGTCGGGACCGTCTCAGACCAGATCCCAGCCCTGGCCTCCACATCCGGGTCCAGTACCCTATCTGAGTGGCGGACCGTTTCTTATTTGTCTTCCAGCAGCCAGTCTAACACTTATACACCAGATGCGGACGATTCCTGGAGCTCCAGCACGCCTTCCCAACTCAGTCGCAGTACTGGCCTAAGAACTGATACCGACTCTAACATCGGCCTTTGGGGCTTTCCCGCTTTTGGCCTGACCAACCGGACTCCACTGTCAGGCACGCGCTCCAGCAACTCTGAGGGTGTTGCCCCCGACTCCATCCCGGGCGCCGACAACCTCCGGGTGTCAGTACCTGAACTTCCTACAACCAATGACACTCCCCAAGGATCTGTACAGGGAGCCGTCCAGCCCTCGATGCCTGGCTTACTCAGGGTATCAGTACCACCAACACCTCCTATATGCAGTAACACTCCCGAAATATTACTACCTGTCTACACCCGTTCCTCATTGTTCAGCTCCTCCTGGAATTCAGTGGAAGTACCTCTGACACCAAATAACACCCCCCGGGTGTCATTATCAGAGTCCATCCAGTCCTCAGTAACCCGCTCCTCCCAAGAATCTATATGTGGATCTTTTCCATTCTCGGGCTCCTCCAGAGCGTCTATTCAGGCCCTTGCCCCGTCCTCAGTGCTCATCACCCCACGCAGTTCGGTAGAAGAACGGGTCACACTCTTGGGCTCCTCGCTAGAGTCCATTCAGGGGTCCCCCTCGGTCTCAGAACTCAACACCCCGCGGAGTTCCATAGAAGAAACTGTCACGGTCTATCGCTCTTCCCTAGGGTTGGTACAAGAGTCCGGCCCTCCCTCACTGTCCAGCCTCCTCCGGCATTCCGGACAAAAACCTCTTACACCGGTGAACTCCTCCCTAATATTGGCACGAATGTCCACCCAGCGCTCAGGACCAGATACCCGTGAAATGCTGGTCGTTGGATCGGATTCGCCCCAGGACTCTCCCCGGGTATCAATACAAGTATCTGCTCCGCCCTCAGGGCGGGGCTCCGCCAGGCAATCCTTGGAACAATCAGCTCCGCCCCCGAGCTCCCCGGGAGAGTCAGTAGAAAAGTCCGCAACGCCCTTGGCCAGCCTCTCTCCTACACTCACGCCGAGGGAGACTGTCAACCAGGACATGGCGAGTCGGGAGAAGCCGAGCGTCTCGGGCAACATGTTCGACGTAATAGTGATAGGCGGCGGCATATCAGGTAAGTGTCAACCACAGCAGTAGCCGGAGGGGCCCTGGTGGCCCGAGAGTAGATTTACAGTAGCGCCCGGAGGTTTGGAAAAGGGGGTGGTCTCTCTCATGCATTCGAGAGTGCAACAGTAGCCTCTCCGGAGGCAGAGCAGGAATGGGTTTTGTGCCAGTGTTGATGATGGTGTGAACTGGGAGAGGCAGGAACAATAATTTATTACTACTATTAAATACTAACATTTAATTAGCTGTTGCTGTGCAGTTATATTTAGCAGTTCATGTGGATTTTCTCCATCCTCAGCTGTCCTGACAGGTGGGTAATATAGTCGCCTCCATTTTACAAAACCGAGAAACTGAGGTCTGGAGCATTTTGAGTCAAATTACCTAGCTGGCAAGTGTCTAAATGATTTTCTCCTATTTAAGATTCCCACTTCTAATTCCTGACGTGGCTGCTTTGCCTCACTGATTTCAAGTCCTTTGCCCTAAAAAGGCAAGGACATCAGTATATGGCTTTATGTAGTGTTTAAGTACTAATAGTGTTATTCCAGTCCTGCTTTTTTTTAAAGCGCCTTTCCTTAGAAAATTTGGTAAGTGAAGAGGACGGAGGAAGAATTGGTAAGGAAAAAGGTTCAAATATATGGCGACAGATGGAAAGTGGAGTTTTGGTGGTGAGCACAATATACTGTATACAGATATCAAATTAGAATTTCACATATTATAATATAATATTATATATAATATAATGACTATATTACATATTACAATCGTATTATATTATATAAATATATTGTTTATAATATAATATTTTATTTATAATATTATAACATATAATTAACCTGAAACATATAATATTATTAACCTATGTTACCTCAAAAAAAAGAACAATACAAAAAGAAAAAGAGAGAGGGGTCAGCTTTTAGTTTTAACCTACCCCCACTGCTTTTTTATAACTTGAAGTAAGATGTAGGGCATTTATTGCCCAAAGGGAATCCATTTGTGAAGCCAAGATCAGGTTAGGGCATGCCTTCTTGTGTCCTTTAATAAGAGCTCCTCCCCCACGCCCAAATTATGTCCTGGTGAGCCTAGGTTGCCCTGGTCCTGGCTTGGGTTTGTAGCTGACCAATGGAGTGGTAGGTGAGGCTTTTCAGGATCTTCCTGGAAACCTCATCATGACTGATATATTAAATTGTCACTTATGTTGTCATAATTAATATAAATGTTTAAAATTTACAAATTGTGTTTTAGTCCTAGCTGGAATCCCACACTAATCTGTCCACAACCGAGGAGGGGGTTAATAATTTAGGAAGTATACCTGCAGGATCTGACTGAGAAAGAGGGAGAAAGGCAAGAAGGGAGTAATTAAGGTGGCCCCACAGTAGCCATTCCTATGTATAATCCTTTTGAGAAGACTCCGAACATATTTACAGATTAATTTTGTGTGAACATAATTTTTTACTTGGCCTGTTGAGGATAAACAGTCTTAATTACCAGACAAACGATTAGCATAAGCTGTTCCTTTGACAGCTCCAGCCAGTGCCAGCAAAAACATGTGTGTATGTTGGAGCAACAGAGGAAAGTAGATCCTGGTGGAGAGTAAGAAATAGTATTTCCCTTGCTTTCATTCATTCATTCACATACTCACGCAAGTCCTGCAATGAAGTGGACTGGTATTTCCATAAACCTAGAAGCAATAGGATGTTTGATCACTGGAAAATAAATATGATGATGTGTTGTGTAAATTGATTAGGATTTCTGTCTCCTCTCCCATATCCATACTATCCATATTTTACAATTCAGGGTTCTTTCTGGGATATTATTCTTGTGTTTTTCTTGTTCTGTGTTCCCATATTTCTTCAGGAGCATTTTGTCTTTAATTTTTCCTCTGCCTAATTACCTGTTCTTTCTCCCTTTCTATACATGGATTTACCATGCAGCCGAAGACCCTTATTCTTTATGGCCTTACAATGCAGGTCCCTTTTGTTCTCATTGTAAATAAATAACCAGCTTCATATTGATTCTTGTATTTGTAATTTTGTATTCTTGTTTCTTAAGGAGAGCATCCAAATTCTGTGAGCTTCAGGCCCCTCAAAATCTGGATCTGTCCATGGTTGCTATTAATTATTAATTTTTTTATTTCTATTTGGAGGAAGAAAAGGGAATTTCTTGCACAGAGGTTCACACTCCTATTCCAAAAACCAGCTTCCAGTCCATCAGTCACAATCGAAAAGGACTGGGCTTCCTCTCCTATCATCTCTATCAGTCAGATTTGTGTGATTTTAACACCAAAACTAACCAGAAACACTGCCTTATGACTGTAGAGCCTTCCCAGATGGTTCATAGATGCAAGTCTGGCTCTGGATAAACCTTGCACACAGAATGGGTGTTTCGTTAGCAGATGAGAAAGGCATTATTTCCTAAGGGTTCTTGAGAACTCAAACACATCATTTTGTGTGTCTAGCAGTATCCCATGAGTGACTTAATAGTCCCTCTATCAGTTGTAAATGTTTTGGATGTTTCTTATAACTTTTGGCAGGACTTGTATATTTTAGTGTGTTACCAGCACACTTCAAATATATGGCCAATATGTATCATCTGCAGTATTACTCCTATTATACAACAAAATAGCTGCCAGAAGAGTACAAATTCTAAATGACATTCCTCAAAAATCAATTCCTTATCAGAATTATCTTTCATTTCGTATATCTTTGACTGCACTCAGAATAGCAACATCTTAATATTACTCCTTTTCGCCATTAAGATTCATAAAATCTCCTTTTCTGTACACTTACCAATTAAATAATTTTATTTTATCTTTTAAAGATTTTATTTCTTTTATTTTTTAGAGAGGGGAAGGGAGAGAGAAAGAGAGGAAGAGAAACATCAATGTGTGGATGCCTCTCTCATGCGCCCTACTGGGGATTTGGCCTGCAACCCAGGCGTGTGCCCTAGACTGGGAATTGAACCAGCAAGCCTTTGGTTCATAGGCTCAATTCACTGAGCCACACCAGCCAGGGCTCAATTGAATAATTTTATATAGTATGTTAGTAGTCGAGAGGGGGGGAACCCCTGCTCATTTGTAGTAGCATAATGGTATCTTTTACATGCTCTCACCCTTGTCCATCATCCATCATCTATCATCCAGTCCTTTCTAAAATTCCTTTCGTGTTTTCTGTGACACTGTTGGATCCTGAGTTTTTTCCCACACTGATTGCTTCTTTTCTATTCCTTTCATTATGCCCATATTCTTGTGAAATTCTAGTTTTGAAATGGCCTCAAGGTTTCGCTGTTCATTACCTTTGGGCTCTTATGCACTTTCCACCTCTCTTTCTCATTCTAGGATTTCAGCTTTCCCTTATCTATAGAGAGCTCTTAAGTCTCCAGTTTGAATCTTTTCCTTCCTCTGAACTCCTGTCACGTAGCATATATGCTCTTGGGTATTTCACACTTGAATGTCTTGTTCTTCATATTTCACATGTACCAAAGCCTCCGTGCCCTTTGATCCAGCTTCTCTTCCTCACTTCCTCGACTCTTTGGCACCACCACCTTTCATCATTTTTGACACATTGTTTTCTATAGCATCTATATCCAGTCAACAGATCCTGCTAGCTCCTCTCAGGCTCTTCTTTTTCTCCATTCCCAGTGACACCTCTGTCCCTGGGACAGAAACTTGATCCCTTCGGCTCACTAGGTTATGAGCATTTTCCAGTGGCTACCTTTTACTTTGGACTTCCTTTCATGTCCATCCTGCAGTGTTCTCCCAGACATGATTTAAAAAAAAAACAAAAACTTCTTTCATCACCTCACTCTTCTGCAAGACCTTAATTGTCTATTACCAGTGCTTTAAGCTCCCTTCCACACCTCCAATTATGTGGCCCCACATTTTTGGACAAGTAGCATTTCCCACTATTCCCGACACTGACTTGAGCTTTAATCACTGTGCTCTCTTGTCCTCATTGCTACACCAGGTTTATTTTTTTCCTCCATTTCTTCCCTGTTTTTGTTTTTCTTAACATGGAAGTTCTTCTCTCTGACCATTTACATTTTATCTATTTTCCAATACCTGATTAAGGATGCTTTCCTTGATCAGTGTGGCTCCTCTTGATTTTTCTTTCCTCTTATAGAGCTTATAATCTATATCTAACAATTTTCACTTATTTTCTGTCTCTATTCCTTGATGTTATTTTAACTATAATGGGTCAATTGCTGACTTTAGATGGTAGTTCTTACTTATTAATTAATGCAAAGGTAACAAATGACAGAAACCCAGTGACATAAGATTTCAAAATATTACCTTAACTGAATATTTGTGAATTTACTATCTTTAGGGAGAGAGAGAAAAAAAAAAAAAAAAAACACCAGGGGACAGTGCGTGCTTCAGAGTCTTTGGGCAAAAGGGGTTTTTAAATGACAGTCTATCTAGTCCAATCACCCAAGACTTGAATCCGCTTGATAGCATCTCCTTAGTGATTATCTGTTTGTAGCTTTGAACACATCAAGGAAAACGGAATGCTCTACCCCTCGAAGTGGTTCATTATAAGCACAGGTGGCTCTGGTGCCTGGAGTTGGTCAAGCATTTTTTCAGCCTCTACCATATGCCAAGCACTGTCAAGATCACAAGGAAAGAGATATTATATATAAAGATGAGTGAGTACTGTCCCACCTTATCCTCTTGTAAGAAGTTATCAAGTGGGAAAATAATTGACATTAATGAAGCAAGAGAAATATTAATGTTACAAATATGAAGAAAATGCTGAGACCTGGAAAGGTAAATTGAATTTTTTTAGTTTATTTTATTGATTATGTTATTACAGTTGTCCTGTTTCCCCCCCTCTATTCCCCCCTGCCCTGCACACCCCCCCATTCCCTGCCCTTTAGTTTTTGTCCATGGGTCATACACATAAGTTCCCTGGCTTCCACATTTCCCATACTATTCTCAGCCTCCCCCTGTCCGTTTTCTACCTACCATTTAAGCTATCTATTTTCTGTGCTTTCTCCTCCTCTCTCCCCCTCCCATTCCCCTGTTGATATACCTCCATGACTTATATAAATCCTTTTAACATTTCACATAATAAAGGCTGGGTGATGATGAACTCCTTGAACTTGACCTTATCTGAGAAGCACTTTATCTGCCCTTCCATTCCAAATGAAAGTTTTGCTGGATAGAGTATATTCTTGGATGTAGGTCCTTGCCTTTCATGACTTGGTATACTTCTTTTGAGTGCCTTCTTGCCTGAAAGGTTTCTTTTGAGAAATCAGCTGACAGTCGTATGGGAACTCATTTGTAGGTGATTGCCTCCTTTTCTCTTGCTGCTTCTAGGATTCTCTCCTTATTTTTAATCTTGGGTAATGTCATTATGATGTGTCTTGGTGTGTTCCTGTTTGGGTCCAACTTCTTTGGGACTCTCTGAGCTTCCTGGACTTCCCGGAAGTCTATTTCCTTGGCCAGATTAGGGAATTTCTCTTTCATTATTTGCTCAAATAAGCTTTCAATCCCTTGGTTCTCTTCTTCTCCTTCTGGCACCTCTATGACCCGGGTGTTCAGGTGTTTACAGATGTCCCAGAGATTCCTAAGCCTCCTCTCATTTTTTTGAATTCTTGATTCTTCATTCCTTTCTGGTTGAATGTTTTTCTCTTCCTTCTGGTCCATACCATTGATTTGAGTCCCAGTTTCCTTCCCATCACTATTGGTTCCCTGTACATTTCCCCTCATTCCCCTTAGTGTATCCTTCATATTTTCATTTAATTTGTGACCAAATTCAACCAATCCTGTGAGCATCCTGATTACCAGTGTTTTGAACTGTGCATCTGATCAGTTGGCTATGTCCTCGTGGCTTAGTTGTGTTTTTTCTGGCGTTTTGATCTGCTCTTTCATTTGGGCCATTTTTTTTTCTTGGCGTGCCTGTTTCTTTAAGGGGCAGAGCCTTGGGTGTTCACCAGGGTGGGGTAACCCACGTTGTTGTGGTGTGATGCTGCCTATAGGGGCAGGGCCTGAGACAAAACAATTGTGCTTGCTCCACTCTCCGCTGGCTCCCAGTCACCTCCCACTAAACGCACTGGCAAATTGGGCCCCTCCACGCTGGTTCCCGGTTGGGTGGGCCTGTGCAGATCTAAGTCCCTGTGGGTCTCTCCAGTGAACTCTCCTGTGATGCTTGGAGTTCCTCCCACTGCCTCAACCCCCACAGGTGTTTTCAATCAGCGGTTTGAGGCTTTATTTCCCTGTGTTGGTGGGCTGCGAGGTCTGTCTGTCTGCTCTGCTCCCCAGTTTTTCCTCCCAGTCTGTCTGCATGCATATGAGGGACCACCCGGTCCACTAGTCTTGGCCCCACTGGGTCTGGGTTGGCTAGCTGCGGGTTTCTCCAGGCAGCTGCAGCGTTGCCCTTACCACTCCACAAACCGCCAGTTCTCTGTGTGCTCTCTGTGCGCTCTCTGCCTGGCTCCACCCCGCTTACTGGTCTGGATGAACGTGTCTTCTTTAACTTCTTGGTTGTGGGACTTCCAAACAGTTGGATTTTCTGTCAGATCTGGTTGTTTTTTGTTTTTTAAATTGATTCTTTCCCTCTTTTGGTTGTGCGAGGAGGCATAGTATGTCTACCTACGCCTCCATCTTGGCTGGAAGTCCCTGGTAAATACCATTTTTAACAGGTGGAGATAAGAGGTTGGAAAAAAGATATACGAAACAGCAGAGACTGGGGGAGCACAGATACTGAGTCATGAGGCTGTGATCCATACATGAGCAGTATTTAATTTAAACCTATGGCAAGAGCTCCAAGGAAGGAAAATAGTTGCCTACTGTGCCTCTAGGGACGTGATCCTGGTGGCCATTGAGAGCATGCCAGTGTGCCACATCTGCCCATGATTTTGGTGCCTGGGTGAGCTGTGAATGGTTAGTGAGTGCACAGTGAAAACACTTAAGTCATAACACTGGATAGTCCTGGCTGATTAAAAAGTTTTTCCATATTTTTTGAAATGAAATTCCAAGTGTCATATATTAAAAGATATTTCTGAATAGTGTCTAAGCAATAGAGAACTCACCTATATTTTTTATCCATGAGCTGAGCTCCACTAAAAGAATTAAGAGCACTAGCCTCCCTGAACTTTGTGTTGTGTAAAATCAGCAGGGATTGAATCTTTCTGTAATGAGCCAGAAAAGCCATTGTGCAAGAAGATTGACTGGTAGTGTTTTGAATGTTGACAATTGAGTGTACAACATACCACAATTTCCCTTTTTGCTGAAATATTTCACCCTGAAGTCATTTCTGCTAAAGGCATTTTAGTCATGTGAACCCAGAACTTGGAAATGCTGAGTTAAACATACTTGTGGTTTTGTGGTGGTTAAAAAAAAACTTACATGAAAAATGCCACTCGTTTTGGTGTCTTATTTATTCAGATACTCTGAAGTTCAGTGCAGGCTGAGCATTAACTTTCTGCTTTTTAGGATATTTCTTTGCCCCTATTTTTAATTTTTCCTCAAAAATAAACTATTACTTTTACTTTATAAATTTATTTTTATATTGAATGAATAATACAAGAATTATATTTGGGGGAGTTCTGATTTTTTGATATCTTCATGGTTGAATGAACTTTAGGGTTTATCTTAAATTTAATGGGCAATTTTAGCATTTTGCCAGTACTAATTGATTTGAATCTATAAATAATCCTCAGCTAATATGAAAAACATATTTAAAATATATTTAACAGCAGTTAAATATATTTTAATAATTAAAGTTAATAATTTCAATAATAATTATATAAGTATTATAAACAAAATTATACTTCTATAATTTTATATTAATTATTTATTTTAATAAGAATTCTATAAGTATAGTATAACTATAGTATAATTGGATCACAGAGACAAATTATTGAGAAAAAAGAATGTGGAAGCCTGCTATTGGTGAATATTGGGTCATAAAATCTTTGTGCAGGTGTGACATAAACTTATTTTCCATATGACAAATCTTGCCAGTATTTGGGTTCAGGTATACCAAGAAAGATTGAAGTTATAAGTTTTATATCACTTGCAGGGGTTTGCAAGAGTGTAGACATCCAATTAGCACTTGCTTGAAGTCTATACTTTCATATATACAAAATGGATAGATTTCATAATGATGGTGACTTCTCATTTTAACTGTGAGTCATTAGAACAGCACAAAATGAATCAAGAAGTTCATTTACATTTTAAAATGCTGTAATGTTTGAGAAAAGTTGATTATTAGGACTGTTTTATCTTTTTATTTTGAAAAACACTTTACAGTTTTACCAGCAATTTGTATTTTCCTTGGATAATGTATTCCTCATTATGTTGTTGTCTAACGTTATGAATCAGGGCAACTTAAAATCTTTGAACCATGGTTTTGTCAACTTGTAAAATTAGATATTGGGTTAAGTTCGATGTGAATAGCTTCTAGTATCTTTTTTAGTAATTGGCAGCTTCTTAAAGGTCTGTCTCTTCAGCTTTCTCTTTCAGACTCCTCTTCAACATTTTTTTCTTCCATTTTGTTTTCTGGAAATGGTTTGCATCATATCTCATATTGACATCCTACACTAACTTAAATCAGGATTTGGGTCTTTCTTACAGGTTCTCATTCACACTTTCCCCATGGCTCCTCTGAGACTTAGTTCAAAGCCCTTTTCTAGTTACTGCTAGGCCAGAGTAACTAAAACCCCACTTTGTAGCAATATCAATTGATTAGGTCAGAATGTCCACAAGAACATAAAAAACAGATCAGCTTTGAGAGTTGACTTATGTTCAAGGTCATAGAATTATGTAAGAATGTAAGAATGTAGCCTGTAAAAGTTCAAAAGTACCAAAACTGAGATTCCAAGGGTCAAGTGAATTACCATATGCCAACAAAATTCTTAGTGGCATAACTTGACTTTCGGCACCTAAAATATTGACCATTAGGACAGCACTCCTTCTATACCCTGCCTCCCTGGGCTTGCTCTATAGAGTCATTCATAGAATGGTAGTAAACCTTATTGTTGCTTTACTTTGAGACTTGATGGTCTAAAACCTGATAGTGACTGTTGTTACACAGCAATTTATACTTTAGAATATATTACATGTAATGTTACTGATTCATGAACATTTAAGTTAAAAATATGGGATACTCTATTAGGTCAAATGACCTTTATATAAAGAATTTATCTTTTTTAGTAATTGGCAGCTTCTTAAAGGTCTGTCTCTTGACCTTGAAAAGTTGTTCCTAGTATGTGCAAGATAGTACATAGTGATTGTTTGAATAGTTTAGATAAGCGGTTCTTAACCTTTTGGATCAAATGTCCCTTTGGATATCTGATGAAAGCTATTAGACCTTTTCACCAAAAATATGCATATTTATATGGATAGACTTTTTTTTCTGCAACAAACCAACATCTGTTGTTATGGAAATCTCTTTAGTGTCACTGCCCCTTGTAGTGCAAATATTTTGGATTCATACTGAGATGTCACAAAAGTGGTGATAAATAAGAATTTAAAGGATTTATTAGGTCATTAAATAGTTACTAGTAATGAATTTGTTAATATGCAATGATTAAAAGTCAAGACATCCTAGCTGAGATACAAGGCATCTGCATTTTCCACATTAAGACCATGATCAATAGAACAGTGAACCTGACATGGCTTGAAAATAAATAATCTGTGGAGCCCTGGCTGGCGTGGCTCAGTGGATTGAGTGCTGGCCTGCAAACCAAAGGGTCACTGGTTTGATTCCCAGTCAGGGCACATGCCTGGGTTGTGGGCCAGGTCCCCAGTAGAGGGTGTGTGCAAGAGGCAACCACACATTGATGTTTCTCCCTTTCTTTCTCGCTCCCTTCCCCTCTCTCTAAAAATGAATAAAATAGAATCTTTAGAAATATAAATAAATAATCTGTGGAGAGAACATTGGTGAAGAAAATGGAAGTCTGTGGTGGTTGATGTGATTTTTTAAGTAGTTTTCTAAGATTGGTATTTACAGATCTTACATATTAAAGTGAAGCCATCATTGTTAAATATTGTCACACACCACTTAATGATGGTGGATATATTCTGAGAATCCATCATTGGGCAATTCTATTGTGCAAACATCATGGAGTGTACATCCACCAACCTGGATGATACAGCCCATTACACACCTAGGCTATATAATATACCACCATCATATAAGCTGTCTGTCATTGATCAAAATGTCATTATGCAGTGCATGATTATACACACTTCTGATTTAATATGCATGTGTAATAACTTATAAAGATCATTGATCATTGAAGCATTTAACAAAATTCAGACCCAAATGAAAGAGTTTAGTTCTCTACTTTACCTGTCAGTTCATTTCTCTCTCCAGCAACCATGTGAGAAACAGGACCCCTTATACATAGTAAGGGTTATAACTATGAGCCTGAAGTGCTCTTGGTGCTTGAGATTGGTTCAGAGGTTCAGTGGTGACACAGACAAGGGAACAAGAAATGAGTGATGGGGAAATGATTTCATGGAGGAAATAGTACTTGACAGAAGTGCTGTGGATTTTGGATAAAATCTGAAATGTAATGAAGATTAACTTTTAGGTAACAATTTCCATGTTAAATGAGTTCACTGTGACCTGTGGCTTAAATCAAAACCCTTTATCTTGCATTTATTTGTCCATTCATTTAATAAATATTTCTTAATTAAGTGGTCACTATATGCCTTGAACAAAATTTATGATTTTTGCTCTCTGTTTTCCTGCTTTGGGACTATTACTTTTAAAACTTCACTATGAGCTGATGTTTGATGATGCTTTTTATTGTCTTCAGAGTATTCAATCCAAGAATCCAATCATGCAAGTTATGTAAGAATTTTGTCAGCCAGAGACCACTTCACTGAATCATAGAAAATTAACTTTAAAAATTTAATGTGATGTATACTATACACATTCCTAGGTGGTGGCAAATGTCAACGTTGAAGAAGCATGCCACTTTTAAGAGTACATGGAAAGAACTAAAAAGAGTCAGCAGAGCAAACCCAGAACTACATTAAAGCTTTATTTCATTACTTCGAGCTTGTACGCTAGGCATTTTTCACATGGGAACTTGCCTAAGATAGTTTATTACTGTAAATATTTGAACAATATTTTAAGATATGAAATCAGCTTTCCCAAAGTGTGTTTTGAGTTTTTTTTTTCTTTTTTTAAGGCAGGGGGTAGAGTTAAACAGGTCTCTTCACTATAGGACTTGTCAGGGCCTTTAGTATGCCAGTGCACACCATACATTTCCCAGAAGGAGAATAGCATGAGATATCCCAACTTCCATGAACATTGATACTTTCCCTGCAGTATCTTGAAGACTAGTGTTCCATAAAATATTATGGAAACTACTGCTTTAAACCACAGTGCATCTCAGTGTGCAGAAACCGAGGACAGAAGTGGTGTGCCCTTGGTGGATTTTAAACTTCAATGAAAGAATAGGATGAAAAATGAATTAAGGGATAATTGCATTCCCTAACTTGGGTGAGATCCATTTATCTAAAGTGAAGATGAATGCTGAACAATAATCAAAGAAATTGGGCCTGTCTAGACAACCAGTCTATCCAATTCAGGACAAATTGAAGTTAATTGTTAGTTTTTATCTCTTTATCATTTGAGACAACACTGTCTTCGAGCTTATCTAAAGGGTTAGAAGATTTAGCATTTTCGAAAGCAGAGAATTGTTTCTGAAACGAAGCAGAAAATACAGATGAATCTACGGATAGATGGATGGATGGATAGATAGATAGATATGAATGGTTGTATGTACCAAACAAATGTGTATGCATGTGATATTCTCTGTTGCTTTTTGCTAAAAAGTACAATACTGGTTCAAAGACCAGAAAATGTACTAGTACTATTTAGAAGCTACTAAGTTTTAATATTTCTAATGTGCCAGATGGCAATGTGTGCTAAAAAAAAAAACAGGATAACAGGATCAGATGATTATATCAGTCATCTATATTGACAATAGGGCCACTGGACATTTATTGTTTTTTTTTTTTTGGAAAGAATGCACTACACTTTATGGTTTGTTCTAGTGAGGAAGTAGAGAAACTAGATCATTTGTTATAGAAGGAAAATCAAATTAAGAACAAACTGACAGTAACCAGAGGGGAGACGGGAGGGGATAATGGGGGGAAAAGGGGACAGGGTTTTCAGGAACCTCTATAATGGACATATGGACAAAACCAAGGGGGAGTGGGATCAGGGGAGGGAGGTGGGGATGACTCAAGTTGAGGGGAGTGGTAGGGGAAAAATGGAGACAACTGTACTTAAACAACAATAAAAAAATAGAAGAAAGAAAGAAAAAAGGAAGGAAGGAAGAAAGAAAGGAAGAAAGGGAGGGAAGGAAGGAAGGATGGAAGGAAGGTAGGAAGGAAGGAAGGAAGGAAATAAATAAATAAATAAATAAATAAATAAATTTAACTCGAAAGGGTGGCATGAGTGAAATGGACCAATTTCTATTTTTCTAAAATAGAGCATTGTGAATGTGCTTTAAGAGGTAAGGTAAAGGAAAGACTCTTGGCAAGGTAAAGAAGACAAAGGACTATTTCCTTGAAATCTTTATTGAGGATGTTTTTTAAAGTATATTTTATTGATTATGCTATTATAGTTGTCCCATTTTTTTCCCCTTTATCCCCCTCCACCTTCTACCCCCTCCCACCAACATTTGCCCTCTTAGTTCATGTCCATGGGTCATACATAGAAGTTCTTTGACTTCTCCATTTCTTATATTATTCTTAACCTCCCCCTGTCTATTTTCTACCTACCATTTATGCTTTGTATTCCCTGTACCTTTCCCCCCCATTATTCCCCCTCCCACTCCCTGCTGATAACCTTCCATATGATCTCCATTTCTGTGATTCTGTTCATGTTCTATTTGTTTGCTTAGTTTGTTTTTGTTTTTAGGTTCAGTTGTTGATAGTTGTGAGTTTGTTGTCATTTTACTGTTTATAGTTTTTATCTTTTATTAAGTAAGGCACTTTAACAATTTGTGTAATAAGGGCTTGGTGATGATGAACACCTTTAACTTGACGTTATCTGGGAAACACTTTATCTGTTCTTTCATTCTAAATGATAGCTTTGCTGGATAGCGTCATCTTGGATGTAGGTCCTTGCCTTTCATGACTTGGAATACTTCTTTCCAGCCCTTCTTGCCTGCAAGGCTTGTTTTGAGAAATCAGCTGATAGTCTTATGGGAACTCCTTTGTAGGTAACTGTCTCCTTTTCTCTTGCTGCTTCTAAGATTCTCTCCTTATCTTTAATCTTGGGTAATTCGATTATGATATGTCTTGAGGTTTTTTTCTTTTATTCTCATCTGAGGATATGCTTATTTATTTTAGAGAGAGGGGAAAGGAAGGAGAGAGAAAGGGAGAGAAACATTGATGTGAAAGAGGAACATTGATCAGCTGCCTCCTGTATGTGCCCCGACCTGGGATGGAACCTACAGCCTAGTCATGTACCCTCAATGGGAATAAACCTGTGTCTACTCATTCAGTTTATGGAACAGTGCTCCAATCAACTGAGCCACACAGCCAGGGCCATTGCAGATGTTATTGATTCCTTCTTTGGGTACACTATATGGGTTAAATCATTTACTGTACCATTGCTATGGGCAGAGTAGCCATCTAAGGACACTGGAAGCAGTGCAAAATCTGTGGGAATACAGTTTTCATGGGCAGTGCCTTTAAGAAGTTGGAACTTGGTTTGAGGTTGCCACGGCAACCTCAAAATGCTGGCTGCCTACTCTCACCCAGGCTCTCCTGATATAATAATTGGGACTGCCATTGCCTGAACTCTCAAATGAGGTACGCTTTTAGTAGACTTTCTTAAAAAAAACTCCCTAATAAATCTATTAACCTGCCTTATTTTGGTTTCTGTAAAATTCAAATGATTGAAGAGAGAGAAATCAGGAGAGGAACTGTATTGTTTTAAAGTCATCATCACTACTTAAAACACTTAAATTGAAAAATTATTAAAAATGTGCCTTGCTATGATCTGCTATTTTCCTATTTTCTGGTTTTTGCATTTTGAATATAGTCATATCCCTTATCCCATACCACATACATAATAACCTCGAAATGACGATACCAATACTAGTACCAATGAAATGGTTACTGAACAAAATATTTGCAGTTCTTTTTTGTTTTTAAGATATATACCATTAGTAGTGACCTATTAAATTACCAAGTTTAAAAATCACTTAGAATAGGTCATCTCCTCTACCACTGTTATACATATTTAGGTATCATTTGTATCATTTTACTAATCTTATCCTTGGTGTCATTCTTTTTCCTCTTTCACTCTAATGTTCTAACTAATGATTTTTTTCTCCTTGAAGTATATTTACTCTGTAGTCTGCTTCATATTTTTTGTAATAGGAGTATAAAGATAACTAGGTATAAAATACAATTAGAAATTTAAAAAATGTATATTTAAAAATAGGTGTGTACACACATATATTTTCTTACTCTGTGAGCCGAGAGGATCTAGAAGCAGTGACACCCCAAGTAACAATGGGGCACACCTACAGCCCAGATCTTGGTTTCTAATAAAAGAAACAAAGGCTCATGGGAGAAATGGCTAACTCTAGGACCAGGGCAGAGAGAGTCAAAATGAGGCTAGAACATCTTGTAATACCAGTACTTAAGGAAGTACACAGACACATATATACAAAATGATGGGAGAATGTCAATCAACACAGGAGACAATTGAAACAGCTCCCAGTGACCAAAGCTGGAAGAATTTGAGCAACAAAATAAACAATGTGGTATTGGATTATAACCCAAAGTATAAAACAGCTATTTATGAGTCCATATTGATATAAATAAATTATTAAACACATAAATAAATTGGGGAAAAGAGACAGATCTCCTGAGCCGAAGAATTTGAAATAATTTATGTCCATATTTCATCCTCAAGGAACTGGGACATAACTCCCCACTTCTTTTTTTAATTTTTATTTTTATTACAGTTTATATTCATTATTATTTTGTATTAGTTTTCAGATGTATAGCATAGTGATTAGATAATCATATACTTTACAAAGCAGTCCCCCAATATTTCCAGTCCCCACCTGGCACCATACATAGTTATTACAGTATTATTGACTATATTTCCTATGCTGTACTTTATATCCCTGGGACTATTTTGTGGCTACCAACTTGTAGTTTTTAATTCCTTTACCTTCTTCACCCAGTGTCCCCAAGCCTTTCTGGCAACCATTAGTCTGTTCTCTGTATCTTCTAAAGTGTAGGTTGTGCATAGACTTCTGTTCAAAGAGTATAGCGTGGAATGAGGGGGTAAAGATTTTACAGTAGAGAAACCTGGCAAACAATAACTCAGCCAGTTGGTCAAGATTAATATCAATAATAAGTAATGTCAATAACATGCACCTTTGTTATAAAGTTAATTCACAAAATTTTCTCCACTTTTCTGGTATTAGTATACTGGTTTAAAATTGAGCCTTTATGCAAGTTTTCATTTACAAATGAAAATGTGTTCTCAGATTTAAGCGAATGAATAAAATATAAAACATGGTATCTACCTTTGGTAACTTTAAATGGAATGGGGAAAACATGATCTGGCAAGCATATAATACAAGTATTACATCATAGGAGGCGATTATAGGGGAGTTTTAAATTGAGAAAAGCACAGATATAATGAGATGTAGCCAGGGGAAGTTTCCAGGAAAACTTATTCTTCTGTTTATGCAATCAGGATTTCTGGAAGAGGTGCACAATAAAGACTGATTAAAGGTACACCAAGTTCTCTTAAATGTGATTTGATTATTTTTGAACTATAAAATATATATAAAAAATTAATATACTTTGTTCAACCACCCTTTTGATAGATAACAAAAGTATGATGGGTAATATTATACATGATATATTATAAAATATATATCACATATTATGTAAAATATATATCACATATTATGTAATACATTATATAATGTATAATTATATGTAGTAATATATTATGTTTATATTTTATATATCTTTATATATAATATATGATAAATTATAAAGTTAATCACAGTACAGTCAGAATATATTAAAAAGACAGAAAAATCAATGGATTATGTATGATACCCTGAATTAATTTTGTGTGTAGACCTGATTAAATCTTGGATGTTTCATGTTTAGATGTGAATGTGTTCCTTGATTTTTGTTTCTCTTTTTTTCCTTTTAGGATTGTCTGCAGCTAAACTGTTAGCTGAACTTGAAGTTAGTGTTTTGGTTTTAGAAGCCCGGGACAGAGTTGGAGGTAGAACATACACTGTAAGAGTAAGTATTTAAATACTTATGTATAATATCTCACACAAACTAGAATCAGGGTCATTGGAAGACACAGAGCTAGAAGAGATCTCAAGAGTTCATGCAGTGAAGCCATTTGTCCTCCATAGCCCTAAACTACTCCATCAAATAAGTGTCCCTTCTTTTCAATAAGCACTCTCTAAAAGTGTGACAATCTCTGACCTTCAGGAGCTTACATTTCTAAAGAAGAACACAAAAGTGAACAAATAACTTTAGCACAGTGTCAACATTTCTATACTAGAGTCCAAAATAGAGGATGTAGTGTCTCAGGGTGTTACGGTTTGACCTGACTCAAAGTAACTATACACCCATGACACAAGTGCACTTAGTATAGGTTACTTGTTTATTTATCCAAGGATACAAAACTTAAAAGTGTAGCTGCAGTAAGAAGAAACAAATGTAACATATTTTTGCAGAACTTTTTCCTTGGTCTTTGTTTCCTTAATGGTGTGCTGCTACCAGAGACACTTTTTGATCAGGTAGAGTCAGCTAGACATGACAAGAAACCTAGTTTTCACTACATCACTGCTTTTTATACAGCATACCTTGTTTTATTTGTGCCTTGCAGACATTGCATTTTTTTATTACAAATTGAAGGTAGCAATCTCCGCCAGCAAAATGTTTATGACTTACTGAAGGCTTAGATGATGATTAGCATTTTTTAGCAATTAGTATTTTTAAATTACAGAATGTACATTGTTTTTTAGACACAATGCTATTATGCACTTAATAGACTACATAGTAGTATAAACATAACTTTTATATGCACTGAGACTAAAAAATTGTGAGTCCCTTTATTGGATATTTGCTTTATTGCTGTGGTCTGGAACCAAACCTGCTCTCTCTCCAAGGTTTGCCTGTGCTTGGGATTATATCACCATTCTGGAAAAATGCACACTAACTATTGGTTACTACTATTCAAGGAAAGTGTGCAGGTGGTTGAATCTGTGGCAGCAGATGAAAGTATACAGCTGGATGACATAGGGTGGGAAGGATATAGGGCCAAAGATGGAAGTTTGGGGAGCATGCAGATTTAAGGGGAGCAGAGGCACAGGAGGACCAGATTAGAACAGTGCCATGCAAATTAGTACAGGAAAGAGGATTGTACACTAAAGAGTCAAATACCGTCAGCATTTGATATACAATGAAGACCGAAAAGACCTTTGTGTTTGGCAGTTAGAAGGTTATTTATAAGACTCTTTGTTAGAGCACACGAATACAGTATTAAAGGTGGGGATTGGCTGTAAGGACAAAACTAAATTGTCGAAGTGGCTGGAAGGAGAGGAAGCATCTATCTAATTAGAAGATGTATCAGACTTAGAACAGAGTGGCTTATATCATGATAAAAATGGCTTAAGCAATACAAACATTCAATTATTTTACATAAGGAGAAGTCTGGTGATAGGTTGTTCAGGCTAGTGCAGTGGTTCGTCTTTGTCATCAAGATTATTCTCTTTTAGTCTTTCTCCTCATTCTTAATATGTTGGCTTATTGCCAGTGGTAACAGGATAGATGCTGCATCTCTAAGCATCAAGTCCTCATTTAAGGCAGGAAAGAGCTTGAAGAGGTGGCCAAGTTACCTGCCACTTAGTTTTACCTTTACCCCAAAGACCCCAGCAGACATTTGCTTGAGTCCTGTTGGTCAGAATTGGGGTACTTACCTACCCTTAGCTGCTAGAGAGCCTGGGAAAGCAAGTATTTAACTTTCAGGTTGTATAATAAAAGCAGGCATAGGAAAGAGAATATGAATGGATATGGAATAGCCAAAGAGCAACATCTAAACTATTATACCAGCTGTTTTCAGTCACACCATGCTATGCTCCCCTCTGTCATTTGCTTCCTACACTTCTAGATGTACAGGGGTGTATGATGGGCCTATTTTCACTTTGATCAGCTCCAAGACTGCTCTACAGCCTTGGTTTTCAAAGTGTCCTTTAGGCACCCAGCTTCAGAATCACCTTGGAGCTTGATAGAAATGCAGAATCTCAGGACCTGTCTCAGACCTGCTGAAGCTGAATCTGCATTTTGCCAGGGAATACTACAGAAATGCTCCTCTATCATGTATATTTGTTTGCTTGCTTATTTGCTTTAAATTACTGTAGATCCAGAATAATTGTATCTGGAGAATTTCTTAGTACTTCCTTAGATGTAGTCCACTGGGAAGCTATTGGTCTGGGAGTGAGGAGACTGGGATTCTGGCCCCTCTACTGGCTTGACACACTGTCTTACCTTGGGTAAGTCTTATTAGTTCTTTACATATCATTTTTCTCATCTGAGCAGTAAGATTCAATTTAAATGTACTTGAAGCTCCCTTCAAACTCAAATTCTAATTGAAGGCAAGTGTTTGTAGTTAAAAAGAAAGATTGCATATTCTGCCTGTACAACCTCATTAGCTATGATTCTCCTGTCATTTTCTGGAAAATATTTCTTCATTTTTGAGATACTTATTAAGTTGTCCCTTAGCCCCACTTTTCTTATCTCTTAAACCTTTTGGTTATTAAGTAAGAACATCAGTCATGTTGCAGATTTTCAGTTAAGAATAAATTTCTTTGTATAAGGGAAATGAGAATTCTAATATGTTATTGCTCCAGGCTGCTTTTTCATGCTGCATAATTTATATATGTTGACATTATACAGGAACTATTATTGTATATTGATCATGAAATAACTCCCCTTAGGTATATAAAGAAGGAAATTTGAAATTCTTGGAAACTACAATTTAACATTTATAAGATTTCAAATGAATAGGAAAAAGGGGGCTTTAGGAAGCAGGAAAAGAAATGGGATTTAATGAGAAACTGAATTGAATAATATCATAATTGCTTCTAATAGTATAAGCAATTAGGATTACTTGGTGAGGAGATGATATAAAAGTTACTCTAGATTTTTAAGTACTGAAATGTTAAATTTAATATTGTCACTTGGCAGCTGTTCAGATAGGTCTATTAGTTCAGAACTTTCCAATATTTTTCTAGTGTGATTCCTCTATAGTTCTCAAGAACCAAATTAATTAAATTGAAATGCCTGCAGGGCTACCAAAGGAATGGTGTATTTGTTTTCTAACAGGGTTGCATGTTTGTAGACTCTTCAAAGGCTGTGTAATGAGATTGAAATCAAGACCCTAAAGTCTGAGGTGCAACACATCAGTCACTTTGCCCTCAGCAGTCAAGTTTAAGCACCGTAGTGAGGGGCCAAATCCCTCTGGGGGTGGGGGATATCTTTTCCCCTCAGGCTGCTGCTGCTTGGAGGAGAGTGGTCTGCCTGAGCAGGATGGTTGCTGATTATGGGGTTTCTCTCAGTTCTCTCCCCAAGGCCTGTATCTCCACTCTCTCCTCAAGCGTCTCTAGTCCACTCTGCCCCTCCTCTTTGCCAGGGATTTACTGTCTCTGGCTATCTCCTCCAGTTGTTAATCTAGCCACTATACACTCAGCAGTCAGGCTTAAGCACCACAGGGCCCATGCAGAGACCCTCCTGGGGTTGGGGCTATTGTTTCCCCTCAGGCTGCTGCCTCTCAGAGGGGAGTGGTCTGTCTCAATGCACTGACAGCTGCAGTATGGGGGATGACTCAGCACCAGGACCCTGGGGTCTACTCTCTCAGTTCTTTTGCCCAAGCTTCAGTCCTTAGTCTCTCCTCAGGCATTACTAGCCCATTCTTCCCCTGCTATTGCCAGAGCCCAGGGTAAGTGACTGCAAATGAAAATATGTGTGTTGGCTCTTTAAACCACTCTTGCATCTTCAGCCATCGGTCTCTACAGCCCTGCTGCTTTTCGCTGCTGGTTGTTATCTGTGTACTTTTGGGGCTCTGGTGCTCTAGGCTGGGAATCCTAGCTTAGGGTTTAGACCCCATTCTTCTCGGGGATACAACCAACAGCTCAATTATCCCTCCGGCGCTGCTGCTTGTGGATGCCCAGCCAGCTCTCTTGAGTCTCCACTGCAGTCCCTACCAGTCTTGTTTTGAAGCATACATGAAATGCATATATTATAAGAAAAATATAATTTATTGAAATTAACACTGTTAAGAAAACATAGAAAATATGAGTAGTGCTTTTGACTCAAAATAAATTGAATCTGTAGTTTATTTTCCCATAATGAAAATGCTAAGCCTAGATAGCTCTACAGCTCTACAGCTATCTAGGCTTAGTGTCCTACCTAATGTTCAAAGAAGAGTTCATTCAATTTATATATGAACCCTTCTAGAGAACAGAAGAAATTATGATTATTAACCTATGAGACTAGCAATACTCTAATGCATAAAAAAAACAGAAAAGGGCTGTATAAGAAAGAAGAATCATGGGATGATCTCAGTCTCACTTATGAACATAGATGCAAAAATCTTAAACAATAGGTTAGCAAAGCATATCCTCTAATAGAAAGATAATATGAGGTTGAGTTACTCCAGGAAGCCAAGGTTGAGTAATACTAGATAATATTCTGGAAATAACAGATTAAGTAAATTGTACCAACCCTTCTACATTTGGAATGGAAAGATTGACCTACTTTTCTCCTCACTGGTGCATTGGGAAGGGAGGAGTTTGCCGACCACTGAAGAAGCAAGTGAGAGGCTGAATAGTACTTTCAAAAGTCTTACAAAGCTAGAACAACTAAAGGTCAAGCCCAAAGTTCAGAAGAGTGTGTGTGTGTGGAGAGAAGTGTTGGTAAACTGCTCATGCTTTGGGTTGGACTGTGTCCTAGCACTAAGGGCAAACTGCAAAAGGACTAGGCCACGAGTACATTCATCCCAGCTTCACGTCATTCAGGCACAGAAAATGCAATAAAGTGATCAGGTATTGTTAGTGAACCCAAGTGCTGGGCATAAACGGACATAAATCTTCTCTAAGAAAGATAGTATACTCCTGGGATTAAAATTATTTCCAGTTTTTCAGATTCAACAAGTGGTACGCAATAAAAAATAACCAGGCAAACAAGAGGAGGCAACATGAATGAGAACTGGTATAAACAAAAAAGTAGAAACAGACCTGTAAAAAGTTATAACAAACACATGGAGGAGCTATAACTCACCAGTATTTAATTTATTGATTAATTCATTGGAGAATGTGTTAATAAAAAAGCTGGAAAAAGGTAGAACTGCATTTAAGAGGGGAAAAGTAAACTTCAGTTTAAGAAAAAAGGCTTGCATATTTATAAACTAATTTGTTAGGTATATGAATCTTTTTAATACTTTTTGTACTCTTTTCCTATGATGCATTTTTCCCTGTGTTTTAAAATCAGATCAATAGCCCATCAGTGTGGGCTGATTTGAGATTTCATCTGGTGGAAAACAGAGAATTAGGCGTAAGAAATCCCTAGGTGGCTCCTGCAGCAGCAACCACAAAGAAAAGCATAGAAAATAACCTAAATGCTTTAAAATGGTTCTAGATTGGCAAGATATACTACAGTGTTATTCTTTTTTTTAAATAAAGATTTTATTTATTTACTTTTAGAGAGGAGAAGGGAGGGAGAAAGAGAGGGAGAAAGAGAGGGAGAGAAACATCAATGTGTGGTTGCCTCTCATGCACCTCACATTGGGTATCTGGCCCACAACCCAGGCATGTGCCCTGACTGGGAATTGAACTGGTGACCCTTTGGTTCTCGGGCCAGCGCTCAATCCAGTGAGCAACACCAGCCAGGGCAAGTGTTCTTTATTCTCTATGTATGCTGTTGTTGAAATGGCCTCACCAATAGCTATGCAAATGGGGTTGTTTGGTAATGAATGTCATACAGGGCTGTGCCCAGTTCTTGAGTAGAGTAGAAAGGGTTGCTATTTTCAGTTGCATTTTATCAGAGAGATGTAAGGCACATTTAAATTGTAAAAGTAAATGTTTTACTTTAAGACAACCTTCTTTTTCAAGTTTTAACTAAAGTCTTTTTAATACTTTTTCTGTTTTTACAGAATAAACATGTTGATTACGTTGATGTTGGCGGGGCTTATGTGGGACCCACCCAGAACAAGATCTTACGGTTATCTAAGGAGCTGGGTTTAAAAACTTACAAAGTGAATGTAAACGAGCGTGTTGTACAATATATTAAGGTAAGCCTGATATTTTATTCAAGGGACCAATGGGGGAATATTGTGTTTGGGGAAAAGTTTGGTTTTGTTTTGAGTTGTTTGTTTTTCTCAAAACAATCATAAAAAAATTGATTCTTGGCTTTAAAGTAGTATTCCGCCTTTACTGCAAGTGGTCAGGCTTCAGCTTAGCCCTCCTCCACATAACCCACTGAGGCACTTGAAGGCTGCACCCCTACCCTAGTCCAACCAGAGTAGGGATAGAAGACTCGCACTTTTCTTTCCTTTCCTCTCTGGAGTGGGGGAGAGGGTTCCTGTGACACACACACACACACACAACTCCTTGCAGCCCCCGGCAGCCCTTAAGGCACCTGTGATACAGTTCTAAGGCCCCTAGAAACACAATAGTTTGAGGCAACTTTTTAAATACTGACAGGGTTATTCATTCTCCTTCTTACCTGACATTTCTTTACATGCCTTGGTAATTTCTTCTGCACATAGCCTTGACTCTGGCAAAGTCTAGACTTGTTGTGTAGTTTCCTACTGTTTAAACAAATGATTGTTTAACCTCTAAATGCTGATATCCACTAAAGGAACAGCTGCTCTTGCCAGTGTTATTCTTCCTTAGTGAAGCCAAACAGAGCTGTTGGAGTGTGGAAATATGTCTTGGAAAGTCATGTTTCTAATCTGACATTGTAGCCCACTTCCTAGAATGGGCATCACTAGGCCAGAGGTCACTTACTCATTGTAATGCTAGGATTCCCATGCCCGTAACCACATCACTTCTCAATAGACACAGCTATCCTCCACTAAAATCCAGGCAATCAGGTGAGTCTGGTGTCTCCCCAGTCTTTTGGAGGTGAGAGTTAAGGGTACCTGTGATTTATGCATACCAATGCTCAATCAGGAATCTTGGAAAACTGATAGCCAGGTGGTTTGGGATGCTTGGCAGAGTCTAGCAGTGATATAATGGAAAAAACAAACCAGTAGCCTTTAGAAAAACTGTGGGTTCAGAGGTCAGTGAAGGAATGAAGAAAGTATAAAAACTTATACAAAGTGTTGAGGAATACTGGCTTCAATAGGCACAATCAAGAAGGAAAAATCCCTCACCGCCTGGCTTACTTCACTTAGCATAATGCTCTCCAGTTCCATCCATGCTGTTGCAAAGGGTATAAGCTCCTTCTTCCTCTCTGCTGTGTAGAATTCCATTGTGTAAATGTACCATAGTTTCTTGATCCATTCATTTGTAGATGGGCACTTAGGTTGTTTCCAGCACTTGGCTATTGTGAATTGTGCTGCTA